>KZ063134.1:17102-34731 GCA_002091835.1 Anopheles maculatus
ATATAGCTTACAATAAAGAAGCAATAGCTGCCGGAATACGTGTAACGAACCCAATGCCCTCACATCCGCTGTGCTTACTGTCGGATTAGTGAAACACTCACGGTCATGGAATTGCTTTCGCATCGTCGGTGACACCTGCGTGACCGCCACACCAAGGACAGTTTGTGGAACAACATCGAGTGTTAGTTTGGAGGCGGGTTTCAAATTTTACCTCACATTTAGACTTTGAGGTGTTGATTGGTCTGCGAAAGTCAACACAAAAGTTACAGTGTCCGGTTTAATTCCGGTAGGTACAAACAACGATTGTACTGTGTGAGTGTGTGAATAGTGAATCCAACGCTTAGAACCTGCTTGAGTTCGAGTGGGGTATTAGCATTCCTTTGCTTGCGTAACAACATTGATTAACGATGGATACTCTCAAGGACAGTCAAAAGCACGATGGCTCGGAAACGGAATCGGTTCCCGACAGTGTCGAGTTAGAAGTTTGTGGATACTGAAAACTGGTCAGATTTCAGCTCTCGTGAATTTCAGAGAGGGAGAAACAAGATTTCTATGCCCAGGCATGAAGATCTACGAGTGAATGCTTAATTTTTTTGTTTTATTTGTAGAGATACAAATTCCAGCCCTTTGAGACTGCTGCTAAATGATGGAGGATGATGGAATTTGTAGAACTTGATTTGATGAATTGTAGAACACGAATCATGAGTTGCATAAAACAGGAAGCATTTTTTTTATCTCCTTCTTCTAGTTTAGCGAGGTTAAATATCAATCAAACGTCGGAAGGATCATGTCTCACGAATAATTTATGTTAAACTATTGTAAATCAGTCAAGTGCTCAGTATATATTTGTACTTCAGGTAATCCTGATCAAGCATGTATGCCCTACCATTGATCATGGAATGGATTGACGCGCACAGACGCAACGTCAGTCCAACGATCAGTTGCTATAGCAACCGCAGTACGATCGAATGATTAATGCAAACAACCGTCCGTTAATGAGTTTGTATGACATAAAACAATAGAAATCCATAACTAACCTCCGACACACGAACCGCTTTAGTAGAAACTAGTTTCTCCGCTTAAGCAAGTCAAGTTCAACTACGAGCCTCTCACTTTCGAGGGCTGCTACTACTGCTAAGCCTAAGCACACCACAAATTCTTCCCCAAAAACCTCAAACCAACGGTGCACAGCTCCGTAACCGAGCGCCGAAAGTCGTGCTCAAAATCAAGATGAAGGTCTTCGCGAAAAGCTCACGCAAGGAATGTAACATAAAAATGCCCGACTCCACTCTCTCAACTTGCATTGGGGGCTGTGTGGGGTAGAATTGCGCAAAAAAAACTGTGCCGTCCACAATGAGGCGGTTGTGATTCTTGCCACCGAGGCTCGTCCAACCGTGCCATTGCCAACCATCGTCAATCAGTGGTGGAGTAGTATGTTTCATTTCAGTGATTTAATTCCATGACGATTGGAAGGAGGGGACCATTGCGTTTTTTTTTTTTTGGTGGCCAATACACCTACACTGGCCACCAGTGACGATCGACCGGCAGGTGTGAGGTTTTGCAACATTTCCAACATTACTGAGCTGTTTGCTTGTCCGGGGGCTTTTTGAACATGACCTGAATCTGGCACCATTTGTCTGATTTATGAATGCACATAAGCGCATACAGCAATCGATTTTCCGCTGCATGTCGGTGACCCTCAGACATATGTAGTTCTTACATGATCTTAGACGAACCAGAGGCAAACATATTGAGCATTGTTTTTATTTTTCTCTCCCTCTCTCCTTGCCGTTTACAGACGAGTTCTACCGACCGTTCAGCCGGGCTATCTGCGGCCGCTCATCCCCGATGAAGCACCCCAACAGCCGGAAAAGTGGGAAGATGTGATGGCCGACGTCGAGCGGGTAATTATGCCCGGCGTCACGCACTGGCATAGTCCCAAATTCCACGCTTACTTCCCCACGGCCAACTCTTATCCGGCAATCGTGGCTGACATGCTGAGCGGAGCCATCGCTTGTATTGGTTTTACCTGGGTAAGTATCCTGAAGGTGTTCAGGTTGCAGCTAGTAGGAGTTGCAGTCGTTAACGTCTAGTTTATCGCCTCAGATTGCAAGTCCCGCTTGTACTGAGCTGGAAGTGGTAATGCTGGATTGGTTGGGCAAAATGTTGGACCTTCCGCAAGAGTTCCTGGCCTGCTCCGGAGGTCAGGGTGGTGGTGTTATTCAAGGCACAGCTAGCGAGGCTACTCTCGTGGCACTTCTCGGTGCTAAGGCAAAGACGATGAAGCGTGTCAAGGAGGAACATCCCGACTGGGACGATCATACCATCGTATCAAAGCTGGTCGGATATACATCCAGTGAGTAGACCTTCTCTTCCATCATACTCTATTTGGTGCAGTTCTTTTGTAGCTCACTGAATCGTTTCGGTTTCTTTTGACAGATCAATCTCACTCCTCCGTGGAGCGAGCCGGTTTGCTCGGTGGTGTCAAGCTGCGCGGACTGAAAGCGGACGAAAACTTAAAGCTGCGCGGTGAAACGCTTGAGAAAGCCATCAAGGAAGATCTGGAAGCGGGACTGATTCCGTTTTACGTGGTGGCCACACTTGGCACAACCAATACCTGCGCCTTCGACCGTCTCGACGAGATCGGCCCGGTCGCCAATCAGTACAAAGTTTGGGTGCACGTTGATGCGGCCTACGCCGGTTCGGCCTTCATCTGCCCAGAGTATCGCTATTTGATGAAGGGCATCGAAACGGCCGATTCGTTCAACTTCAACCCGCACAAATGGATGCTGGTGAACTTTGACTGCAGTGCCATGTGGCTGAAGGAACCGTACTGGATTGTGAACGCGTTCAACGTGGATCCGCTCTACCTGAAGCACGACATGCAGGGTTCCGCGCCCGACTACCGCCACTGGCAGATTCCGCTCGGTCGTCGGTTCCGTGCGCTCAAGCTGTGGTTCGTGCTGCGCCTGTACGGTGTGGACAATCTGCAGGCCCACATCCGACGTCACTGCGGGTTCGCGAAACAGTTCGAAGCGCTGTGCGTTGCGGACGATCGTTTCGAGATCTTCGGTGAGGTGCAGATGGGTCTCGCATGCTTCAAGCTGAAGGGCTCGAACGAGCTGAACGAGGCACTGCTGAAGCGGATCAACGGTCGCGGCAACATTCATCTGGTGCCGTCCAAGGTTAACGACGTGTACTTCCTGCGCATGGCAGTGTGTTCGCGCTTCACCGAAACGTCCGACATCGACTACTCGTGGAAGGAGGTGTCGGCGGCCGCTGACGAGCTGCTGGCCGAACAAAAGAAGTAAATCCTCGCACTGATCCTCATGCAAGAATCGCAACTTACTTTTCCTCGATTCCTCGTTAAGTTTTTACCTAATATGAACGTTTAATTTATTTATCCCGCGAACGAAATATACATACATACACACACCCACTCCGTACAGCAAGTATTACAGGGACCAGGGATAGTACGGAACGCTGGTGAGTCGGAACCCTTCGCCGATCACCAGGACTCATTCGCGTGGCAATCAAACAAAAAACAAACCAGGCAATAATGCTAACGATAACAATAATAACGATGCAATGAACAAGTTAGTGATGTTGTATGCTTATGAATATCGTGCTACCGTATTGATGTTCGATGTTATATTGTACCCGTTGAGCAGATAATAAAGTTTAAGGCATACGAATAATTTCTGGAAAGTTTGTAGACTCAACAATCGAAAGAATATGTACTTACCAGATTGGATTCCGTTGCATCTGATTTATTGTGACTATTCCCACACTTCTTTATCAAAACGCTTTATCCGTACCTAAAGTAAGAGTGTTTTATTTGTGTTACCCTGCAGGCACAAAGAACCGCAAAAAGTATGAATACAAAACACGCAAATTCTTCAGTCGTTATCAAACCACATTTTATCAGTTTTTGCGATTTTATCACACACTGCCCTTGCCGTTGAAACAGCAAAACGATTGTTTACGTTTGAAGATAATTTGACAGCTGTGGTGAAGTTGTTGGTGAGTTGACAGCGGTGGTGAATTAAAAGTAGCGATTGAGCTTTCGAAAGCGTCTACGCTAGCTGCCCATGTCGCAAAACACAGCAGTTAAGCTTTTCTCGCCTGTATTTCCGTTAATCCGTAGGTGTATGAAAAAGTGTGCTACAGAATTGTGCACAAATCTATTCTCCGAACGATTTTGTTGTCGCATATATTCGTCGTGTGGTAGGTTTTACCAAGGGTATATCTGCCACGAGGCATGTAGACGACGATAAGGGTTTTTCGATGAGTTAGACGTTATTTAAAAAAAAAATCCAATAAATATTCTTGTAATTTAGCAGGTTTTACAGAGCTCTTTTCCAAAATTTTATTAATGGTCATTTCCTCTTCTATGGCACCAAAACCTCAGGAAGTCTAGGCGTGCAATTACTGACTTTGCCTAATTTCGTTTTACCTGTAGTTCGATAAGCAATCTAGCATACGGGGAGACGATCCAGACGGCATTCGCTACCCGGTCCAGCCGCTTGAAGAACGGTTTTGTTACCATTTATGCCGCCGGACTGCTCAAAATTTAGTGATATACAAAGTTTACCACGGTGCCCAGTTCTCCACACGGATGTACAAATTGTTGATGGATAATTGGAAATGAGAGTAAGTGCAGTTGAAGTGGAAGCGCAAGATTTGGAAGGAAAAAATCGAAATGTGTGCATGTATAGAATTCACTGCAAAGCAAAAAAGCTTTCTATTTCGCCCGATTCATCACGGCGAAAACGAAGCATCAAAGCTTTGATGTATTCCACATTAGAGCTTTTTGATCAATCCTTACTTTTTAAATTGATTGAAAGCAGGACAGAAAGAAAGCGTTTATGAAATATACAATTGACCATACAATTATATAAATGTAAAACAATTTAAAAAATATATTATAAAATCCTATCATATTGTTATTGTATTTCTTGTAAAATCAAATCTTTTGAAAACTTTTAAAAATTTATAAAACATGCCTTTTACATGAAATATAAAACATTAAATTAAAAACGCAAAAATAATTGGTTTAAACACTATTTCTCGTCAAATGGAAGAAACAACAACCAACAAATGAAAACAACCGACACGACACGCAAATTAAACTGGTGGACCAAAAAAAAACTTCACTACACTTCAGTTCGATGAACGCAAGAAAAACGATTGATTTTTTGTCGTGCGCCGTTGTTTGGTTTCACGTGTTTGGCCACGGTGATGATGGTGAATGCAATTCCGAATGCACGATGCAATTACATCAACGAGCTCGGTTTGCAATAAAAATCCCTTTGGGGAGTTTTCCTATTCCCGGCAATCTGCACATACCTTACGAGAGGCGTTTGATTTGCCGCGCCGGAAGTGGGTGAATGTGTGCGTGTGTATGTGTGTGCATTTTTTTCCTTCCTACCATGATTTCGCAAGAAACAAAACAAACTTCGGGACAACTTAAAATGAGGAAAAAAACACGGGGAAACCATTTTCCGAATTGGAGCTTTCGTGAATAATTCAAAAATCGTGCAATAAAACCGAACAAACGATTTGGTGTTTAATTGCATTTTTCTTCTTGTTTTAGGCGACACTTTGGACCATTTACGATGCATTTTTTTTATCGCAAACGAGTGTTGCATATTGATACTTTTTAGTGCGTGTGAGAGACACACATTCAGCGCAAACGTTCTCTATTCCTCTTGTACAATTGACTTCAAAGTTGTTTTAATTATTTTATTTTACTTTAAGCATTACTTTCTTTTTCATTTCAGCTTTTGTTGTCTCTTTTTTTTGGGCAACAAAGTGCACTTACAAGTGGTATTTAATTGTTACGTTTGTTTTGTTTCTTTAAAAACACTCCAGTTGTATAAAGAAAACATGCTACCTGCTTGGGTCGTCAAACTGTTCGGTCGACACCCCGACCATTAACCGTACCCCCCCTCCTCTCGCATTTTGTTTTACAAGAGCCCCCTTCGCGGTCAGCTGTTCAGTAGAATGTGATACAATTTCTGTCCCGGATTGCATCATGAATTGTGAGATCTGGCTGATTAAATCATTTCCGCCCAATAATCCTGCTGTAAAAGCAGCTGTCGAAATTCCGCATGGTTAGATAAGAAATGGCGCAAAATAGTATATGTTGGAACATAAATTCCCATCCCCAGTTAAAGCGCCCCAAATGTGTAACTTCACCACCACTTCCCACACTTCATAGGTGGGCAAGAAAATCGGAGAAAGGCGACACTTGCATATACGCGCTCAGCTCTTCAAGACCACCGAACAACGGATGTGCTCAAGATTATTTAAAAAGAAGCCATTCGAGAACGATACCCTCAACGGCTGTTAACACCTTTAACCGTAAAGTACCGGGCGTACGGCACACGAAACGACACATGACGCAGCATGTTTTTGGGTCCATCTTTTTTCTCTTAAACACTAACACTTACCCTACTCAAAAATCAGGCGCACCGCTCTCCATACCGCTTGGGAGCAAGACGACTTTCGTTTTTATTTGCGGTGTTGTTGCCAGACATTTTCGGCAGCCTCTTCGTGAGATAATTGCTGCCTGTCCGCGACGTTAAAGTCTGCGCTTCGATGCGATCGTGCGATCCTGCGACGGGGTGGGGATATTTGTTTCCGTTTTATTTTCCACACCTGCAGCATCCACTATGGGTGCCGTGATGGTACAAAAAATGGAAAGTATTTTTTGTATAGCAAATAAGTACAAAAGGAAGATAAAATTATTTAACTTTATGTTAATGGAAAAGCTTAAATTTTTGTGTGAAAGGAAAAAAACTAAACAACATTGAAACTATATAGATTTAAGCTGTAGATCTTGGTGGTATTAACAAATCAAGCTACAAGTAAGTTAAGTCATGGCAACCAGAATTAGTAGTCCTACGCCTCTCCAAGCTGTAGTGATTCGGGAGAAGCAGAAGCAATTTTTGAACTTATACAGAACAGATTTTGAGACAGTAGAGCCCGTAGATACTACTGGAAAGCAGAGCCTCAATTAGTGGTCACGATGTCACGGTGGATGTGGATGTTTGTTACACTTGTACAATTATTATTTCGGAAACAGTGAAATCCGGAAACGACGTATGCGTTCTGCGGGTCCCACTTCTTCTTCTTTCTTGGCCTAACGACCCCTTAAGGTCATGCCTGCCATTTCTGGCTTACTAGACTAATTGATACCGCATAGTTGGTTAGTCAATCCTCACTATGGGGGAACGGCCCAGATGAGACTTGAACCCCGGTCCTGCCGTGTGAAGACCGGGTCCCACTGATTTCTTCCATTCAGAAGACTCCAGCAACGCAATGGTTATCGTCCATTGTACAGATTCGGGGATACCACATACCGCTATCAATTAGTTAGAAAACTTATGCTACCCCTTCCTCTGCATTAGACATAATTTCACTGTTGTTCAATATAAGAAAATCAGTAACGAAAGAATGTAACAAATAGTTAATGAAGATGAAGATAGATAAACAAGAGCGCGAATAGCTTACCTTATGTAGCATACTTGCTATACATCTTTAAGATACAGACACATCTTGGACACATAAAATAAGCGTGTAACTGACTCATTTCACCAAGAATGCAAGAAATGCATAATAAGGTATTATTAACAAGCGCACAAAAAGAGCATTAAAAACTGAAAACAGGATATCAATTCATTGCTACTAACGCACCAGACTTCGAATAATGCGCGAGTACAGATAGTGATCAGCAATTAAACGAAAAATATAGCACATAACACGCACCGGTCTTCACACGGCAGGACCCGAGTTCTAGTCTCATTTGGGCCGTTCCCCCATAGTGAGGACTGACTATCCAACTATGCGGTAACAAAAACGCAGACAAAATTCTTCCTTCGTTAACACCATGATTCGAATCAATTTTGTCCACCATCGAATCCCATCGTGCGCGGATGGCTCATCACCGTTGGTCGCGCTTGTAACCGTTTAATAATGACGCTGGTGGAGATCAATCAATTAGCATACAAGGCCTCCCCTAATAATGTCTCGTTTTTACACCATCGACCACCGAGGTCCACCGAGGATAGAAAGTTTTCCGGCAATTCTCAACCGATCGACCTCCACTCGACCGGGAACGGACGAAAACGGGAACATTTTAATGAGCGCCGAAATTTATGTGAGCAGTTTTGTTGCTATTATTATTCTTGCCGTGGTGATCGGGTGTATTTTGCTTCCTTTTCTCGCAAACACACATTGATTGTGGCATATTTCATAACCAGCCGAAAACAAACCCACCGAGAGGGATGCCCAATTCTCTTCAGTTCCGTGCCTTCAGCACACACCACCGCCCCAATGATCCGCGATGAAGATGACAGGTAGATGACCGGTCAACCTGTCTGGAAACGGTGGAAAGACAAACTTTGTCCCATCCGTCGCTCGGCTGTTGTTGTGCTTGAGGGAGGACGCTCCTTCCTCCATGAGCACCACACGGCCCCGGGGGTCTCTTCCGGTGTGATGCGACACGCACACGTCCGTCCGTGGCCACTTGAGTCAGCGGCGGCAGGTTGCTGATGTTATCATTATTCGTTGTTTGCTGATGCTGGTGCTGCGCGAAAAGGTACGGGGAAATGTTGAACAACACTTCCACCAGCGCGGTCCCCGTGGTCGCCGTGGTCGCCCTGCGTGTGTAGGTATGTGCCTTGGAGCATGCGATCGGCAAAGGAAGGGGTTTAGCATAAATAAGCCTTGCCGTTTCCCGAAGATCCTCAGTCTCGGGTAAGGAACCATCTAGTGCAGACAACGGTGCAAGCAGTGCAATACACAGGCCGGCTATCGATCGGGATAAAAGTGCAATCGAGAGTGTGTTACTGTGATGCGATAGATACCTCAAGCAGAGTGACCAACCGTGCTTGTATGTACAGTGTCCAGTGTAAAGTGCATTCTAGAGTAGTGATAGTTCAAGCGTAAACGAAAACCGGTACAGAATGGCAAACATGGACATTAATGAGTTCCGCGAGTTTGGCAAAGCTGCGATCGACTTTGTTGCGGACTATCTGGAGAACATCAGAGATAGGTGCGTTTGTGAATGAGTGGGATCTTGCTGTTTGAATAGTTCTATGGTCTATCCCAAGTCACTAAATGATGTGTGTGTGTGTGTGCCTGTGTGTGTTTGTGTGTGCTTTCTAAACCAACAGGGATGTCCTCCCATCGGTGGAACCGGGCTATCTGCACGATATGCTGCCGGGGAAGTTGCAGAACGAGCCCGAGGATTGGAAAACCATCATGGAAGACTTCAAACGGTGCATCCTACCCGGACTAACCCACTGGCAGTCGCCGCACTTTCACGCATTCTATCCTTCCCAAACTTCCTACTCATCGATCGTGGGCGAAACACTTGCCGCGGGACTTGGTGTCGTGGGATTCAGCTGGGTAAGGGTGGTACAGATATAAGTTGCTTCATTTGCATTATACATCAACTTTTCTCGGGTGCATCTTCCACAGATCTGCAGCCCCGTTTGTACCGAGCTGGAGGTGATCATGATGAACTGGTTGGGGCAACTGTTGAACCTTCCCAAAACCTTCCTGAACTGTGGCGAAGGAAACGGTGGCGGTATCATCCAGGGATCGGCCAGCGAATCAATACTCGTGGCAGTATTGGCTGCTCGCGAACAGGCCGTTCGTCGTCTGCGCGCTCAACATCCGGACCTGACGGAGGCGGAAATTCGTGGCCGACTGGTAGCGTACACGAGCGACCAGAGTAACAGTGCGGGCGAGAAGGCAGGCATTCTGGGTGCGATAAAGATGCGATTACGGCCCGCCGATGAAACCAGCATCCTGCGCGGATCCACCTTCATCCAAGCGGTAAAGGAAGACATTGCCGATGGTCTGTTTCCGGTGATTTGTGTCGCTACGCTCGGGACCACTGGTACCTGCGCGTACGACAATCTGGCCGAAATTGGCCCGTACTGTAACGAGCATAACATCTGGCTGCACATTGATGCGGCTTACGCGGGGGCAGCGCTCTGCCTGCCGGAGTATACGCACATCATGAAGGGTGCCGAAATGGCCGATTCGCTCAACTTTAACCTGCACAAGTGGATGTTCGTTAACTTCGATTGTTGCGCCATGTGGTTCAAGGATGCGAGCTCGGTAACGAAGTCGTTCAGTGTCGATCGGATCTACCTGCAGCACCAGTTCCAGGGACACAGCAAAGCACCGGACTATCGGCACTGGCAGATCCAGCTCGGTCGGCGCTTCCGCTCGCTTAAGGTGTGGATCACGCTGCGTACCATGGGTGCGGAACAGATTCGCAATCTGATTCGCTTCCACATCCAGCTCGCGAACCGTTTCGAGGAGTACGTACGTACCGATGATCGGTTTGAGGTGGTATGCTCCACGCTGGCGCTCGTGTGCTTCCGACTGAAAGGGGACGATGCACAGTCGAAGCAGCTGCTCGACAACATTACCAAGCGCAAGAAGATCTTCATGATACCGGCCACGTACCAGGGGAAGTTTATCATCCGCTTCATGATCTGCGGCATTGATCCGCAGATGCATGACATCGAGTACGCTTGGGATGAGGTTCAAACGCAGGCCGATCTGCTGCTGGGTGTGGATCACAACCGGAACCAGTTGACGTGCAAGTTGGAAGCGCAACCCGAGTGCAACAAGTGTCCGGTGGAACCGAAGCAGTACGAGAAGAGTTCCGAGATAGGTAAAATCACGGAAAGTATAACCGGAATAATGATTTCCAACGAAAAGGGACAGTAAGACAGAACGTTGGATTGCATTACCTATAGTATTAAGAGTTCCTTCCATTTTTAATTTGTTAAGATCACATTACCTTACTGAAGATCATGTTTATGACGCCGCCAGAAAGCTTCACATTTTGTTTCATAACACAATAAATGTAACCTGTGTTTGTATGCATTTGAAAGCAAAACCTTCTTTGGTTGGACCCACTATTTGGACAAACAAAAACTTCATACAAATGCTGAGCTCCACCCAGTCCACTGCGTTCTGTTTGTTTATTTATGTATGTGAACCCTGCTGGCTTGTCGCAATGTGCAACAATTTAGTAGTGCGAGGGCTCGTACAAAATATGTCGTTTGTCAGCAAAACAACACAAACAACGCAAACTTTGCTTGCTTCAAACAAGAAATGTCAAGTGGATCCATTTCTCCAAGTTCCCTCCCCTCCTTTCCCTTGTCCGCCCACCGTGAATAATAAATAATAAAACCATCGGGCCGAAACAGTGACGCAAAAGTTGGTCCTCCTCATCGGTCGGGATATGAATTTACGTTCTTTTAACATTTCTTCACATTCCTGGGCTGGCCGAATGACGAATGGAAGAAGCAGCTAAACCTCCCTTCAACAACAACAACAACAACAACACAACAGCAACAAAAAGTGATCACAGTTGGTGATGGTGTGTATTTGGTGGCTAAATGGTGTCTCATTTGTTTTCACCTCAGCTCTACCCATCCCACCCAGCTGAAGCCACCGACGGTGTGCCATACAGGCACACAAGTGAACGTGAAAGGAAAATCAAACTTCCCCACACTACTGCCAGTGGCCAGAAAGCTTAAAGCGGGTTAGTGTATTCTGGGGTTTTGCATCTTTAATGTCGGTAACATGTTTCCTGGTGTAAGATGGTCGTACAATGGTATCAACTTTTATTTTTATTTATATATACAATATAATATATGGGACGCTTTACAGGCTGCGACTAAGTATAACCACGCAAAAGTTTCTAACACTTTCATACATTGTTTACTATTTTTTCATAAAGCTTGGCTTGTACGCACTCCCAAGTATCATTGCTCGAAATGCCCGGGGTTGGACGACAGAAACTGTAAATTATTTCTGTACAATAGCTTAAGTCAAACAATATTAAAAGACAATAGCGAAATATTGTCTTAATTGTAAGTATAATAGTTTAAGCCTTGCTGCTTCTCTGGATTTGCTTATGAACCTGCGCTCGTAATATATTGCTTATTCTTTATGGACATTACTGATATTACAGACAGTTTTTTTGCTTTTGAAATCATTGTTTGAAATCATTGACAGTTTACCAGTTTTTTATACAATTCATCTTCTTTTTTGGCTCTACTTCTTCGAGTGATCCTTACCAGCCATTTCTGACTTCTTTTACCTTATTTTACCAACAGTAGAATAGTTAATTCTGTATGCGGGGTTATGATCCGGATGAGATTCCATCAAGATTCCTTCGCGTTAATATATAGTGTCATTACCTACTAAAATACTAGGTGGCCTCAGTTTTATTTGACACGTACAAAAGACAAAGTTTATATGCGGCACATTTAAAGAAGTTAATTTCATAAGCATACCTTACCTTTAGACTTTTAAATTAAGCTAAAATTTAAGTCACTTCAACAATAATATGAAAAATCAGAAGAAGATGCAGAATAGCAGAAGTTGATAAGAATTGCCCCAAAGAATCATACCTGTTATTTAATTCAATAAATATCCGTAATTTTGATGGTTGAATAAAAAATTTCTTCCAATCGTATCAATCCGTACCAAAATAACCTTTTTCATATTCGTTAGGAGTGAGAGGGATAATTAAATGCTCACTCGGTTCCGGTGTCCTGACCCGATCGAATTCTGGCCTAATAAACTAAATATTCCATTCTTGAAAACGAATTGACATTTGCTGATACTGTTCTCACACAGTTCTCCACAGTTGCGCTCGCCATGAAATGATCGGTTGCTAATGGAAACGCCGTAAGCTCCGGTACGGTAAATAACCCACTGGCGTGCAGACTTCCCTCACACGCACAATCCTAATGATGGCGTCTGATTATCAATCAGCATCCTTCAGCTGGACCGCGTGTCGGTGTGATAATGCGTTTCAACGCCCTGTACCACCCGCAGCTGACTCGGACTGTCCAAATTTATCTTTTGCAACCGGAACCTTCGCTTCGTGCGCTACCCAACTACCGAACGATGGTTCGTTGATAGATTTTGGTGCGATGCAGCCCAAAATTCTATTCCGAACATTTCAACATTTCAATTCGGGGAGGGAAATATTAAAGCGCCACTACCATCGAGCCTCCAAACAGCCGATACTTCCGCCTCCGAAACCGGATATGGTGAAAGGATAATGGATGCTTCAGTATTATCAGCGACACTTTCAACAGCCAACAACATGCGACACAGACGAAGAAGGCTCATGCGTAACGTGTGGAAAAGCATCCACACATTAGCATACTGCACGCTCACAGCGCGCATCTTCCATTCGTGGTGCGTGACGATGGAAATGGCGCACGGGGTTCTTCCGCATACGAACCCTTCTGGCTTTCGTCCGTTCCCATCAGCACGTTAAACACACAAACACAGTGAAACGCAGACAGATAGGACACAGATAGCTCCTTTTGCAGAGTCCCTTTTCTGGTATGTATTTGTGCGGATGTCATCACACAGTGACAGTGGTGTTGGTATATCGCCCATGGCAACGGGGGTGGAGCTTTTGTGTCGAGCTGCGCTGGTATAGGTGAGCTGCTATAAACACCACTACATCCACACCCACCGTAGTAGATAGGATAATGGCAAAAGTGGGGAGAAAGATCTGTTCCACCTCGCTCACATATCCACCCAACACAAAGCGGATTGAAAAGAACTGCGGAACGAAATCTCACAGCTTGGAGAAGCCAACCAACGTCACCCGAAGGCAGTGTGCACTGATAACGCCAACCATGCTTCCCCCACCTTCCATACGGATGCAACCCTAACAACCGCAACGACACCAACGGGACGGAGAAAACTGCTGGAAACCCTCCAAAAAATCGAGACTCGTTTGCGACGGGAATCGGACTACGAATATCTTACCCCAAGCGGCAGGATGCGCTTTCGCTTTCGACCGTCTGAGTAGCGTTGTGTTGTTGTGGTTAGGAAACGATCCCCGTCACGGGATTTGTAGAGCGAAGTTGGAGCGTGTAGAACGTCGGTTTATGGCCGGCCATTTGCATTTGTGGCCGGCGAAAGTGCTCTTGTACTAAGTACGTAAATGAAGTGTTAGAATTTGCATACTAATTGCTGGAAGGTAATCGTCGCTAGGCTTTTCCCTTTTCGGCAGGCTACAAGTATTCAGTGAGTTTCTTTCGCGGGAGCGTCATGGTTGGTAGAACCTGCTTTTGAAGAAATGAAAGAATAAGTAAGTCATAAGCAGGGCAAGGTACGAGGAATCTTTCGATGTAACTATCACTACGAGACCCCCTATTTAACTCATAATTAGTAGAGACCCCCTTCAGTGCAGGGCAGCAGCCACAAACAGTAGCAGCAGCGTAATGACAGCGTGTGTCCTCCACGCGATTAGATTCACCACCTCACCAGACACAGACTGCTTTCCGCAACAGTGGCCTGCTGCGATAGCACACACGGACAACAGTTGGAGCTGAAATAAAAAAAAGCAAACTGTCCAACATACACAAATTAGAACTACGGGGGTACTTCTAAATCGCTCCAATCAGCTCGTCGACGGGGGTCGTCTTCAGACCAAGACGAAACCGTAGAGGGCGTCCCGGGTACGGGGCGGAAGAAGGTCTCTAAAGTGATAAGCAAGCGCTTCTTCAGTGAACAGTGTCGTAGCTGTGTGTGCGGTTCAGTAGCACCGTTCGTAGACGGCTAAACGGCGCGTCGTCTGGTCTCTGTCGCGCGGTTTCGAGCCCCAGTACATTCTACAAGTGCGTTTCGTGGTTCTGACAGCGGCGGTACGGCGCTTTCGGAGGTTTCGTTGGGCAGCCGCCAAACCCATTTCGCTACACGAGCTAGTGATAAAAGCCCATTGCGTATGATTGCGTATGTGCACCGTGCACTGAAAAGTAAACCGTTTTTCACGCACTTTAACAGGCCCTCGGGGAGCCGCTACTTTCGCCCGTGCTTCAGCGAAACGGTACAACGGCATTACCTTTCGATGACCGTTATCGAAAACGGAGGAACCGTCGATGACGTTTAGGAGTGTATTTTTCTTTCCCTTTTTACAACACTCCTACTGGCTGCAACTTTGCAACGTGCACGCACTGTCTGTGTACACCGACGCAATCTTCGTCCAGTACAATCTAGTCACCGATGGTTTACGGTTGGGTACAGATGGTCTGAGTGAATATTGCTCCGTGTGTTGTTGACGGTTTTCGGAAGTGTTGTTAAAGGATTTTTATTTGCGATTATTCTGTTTAATGTGCTGTGTTTTGTGATGTAAGTCTAGTTTGGCTCTATTTAGTGTGTGGGTTCTGTAAACAATGTGTAAAGTGATCTAACTTCATTCCGTCGTGGTGTGTCGTGAGGTAGAAGTTAAAAATTTTCTTACTAGAAAATCACTGCTGTGCGTTGTGAAATATCTATTGCCCGGCTATTAAACGAAGCTGTAATGTCCGTGTGTGTGTCCTCCGCCGGCGGGACACTCGGTGTGGACGCGTTGTCACTTTCGCAGATGGCATTGCCCTCGTCGATGATGTTGCCGTTGGCACATTCATCCTCCTCCATCGGTACACACTCATCGTTGCTGAGTCAATCGATGGCCAACGGACAAACAAGCCTGGGCACGATCGGCCCCCTAGACGGAGGCCCTTCAGTGGGAGGATCATCTAGAGCACTGCATCACAACAGCACCACCATCGGCAACAGTAGCACCGCCAGCAACGGACACGTCAGTCTCAACGGAAGTCTTACCGGGCTGACGGCCCTGCACGGACATAGTGCGCTCGATGGACAAAGCTCCACCATCGGCGCCGGCCTGTCCGGGGATCTTGGGGATCATCATCCAAATCCCGAAATGCTATTGGCACTGATATCACGTAACAAGGCTCTCGAAGGTAAGTTTAGGAGGCTCAGGCACGATAGCCTGTCATAAACAACACGGAATCCGATGCGCTATAGTCGGCTAGTCACTCTATAAGCACCTTACACTAAGCAGGGCCATAAAAATCAATACCCACCATTGGGATCTTCAAATCAAAGCTTACCAAAAGCGTGTTCCACCTTCAAAGGCGGGGCGAAAGGGTTACGGGGGGCAAGTCGGGTAGAAACGTCACAAAGATATGGTTTGGTTGATTTAGGTTGATTCTCCCCTTTTTTCGGTCCCAAAACACAGCTACATTGAGCAACGATACAGTTCAGTTACGTGAGGCGGGGAAAATCGCATTCTTTCGTCGAAAACGTTCGATTATCTCTAGCTAGCCATCGCCATTGCGAGAAACAGATACGCGAACCACCGACCCCGATGGCGATGCCGGTGATATCGAGACTACCAGTGACATATACAAGACAGTTCTTCTTGTCCAAACTTCAATCCTCAGATCTATCGGCATATACGCTATCGAGTGTCTTTTTACGTAGAATTGCCGACTTCCGACATTGATGGGAAAAAAAACCCGTATTGATAAGTGACCGATAATGGTGCGTTTGACATAATTTTACGAACAAGTGACAGTAGATCCGTTGCACTGTACATTTGATAGAGAAGTACTTTAAAATTGGCCATGTAATAAACGCGAAAGCGAATTTCTCCCAGAGTACATTAAAAGAGCTGACCTTCCCAAGTTAACGGAGGACTCCGATCGTCGCGAATATCGCCCAAATCTTTCAACCCGACCTGATAATCCCGGCCCGGCGAAACGAGCGTCAGCGCTACTCCAATATGTTTGTCTATTTACACTAGATAACATTTAACGCCCGTGGAACATTGTCGCAAAGAAGGAGAGCGCAAAAAACAAACGATGCGCAATGCAATCCAACGGCACATGCGCACCGTCTTGCTTTGCCTAACCTCACCAGAAAGGGCCCACCACGGATTACACGACCCGGATTCCACTTCAGCACTACGCCAACGTGGTTGTGGATTTGGTGTATCGAGAGCTGTACAAACAAAACAATAGTATCCACCTTAGGGCCTTAGCCGTCGTTCAAGTGCACCAGCGTACCAACCAGCCAACCTTGAACACTTGTAGTTGGGTTTGTTTGTGGCAATAGTAACACGGTCACTTGCTGTTCCGATTCCACCAGATCGTTGGCCGTGTTTGGTGGTAATTTTGGTGTTCTTCTCGCACCAACTACATGGACCGTTCCCGGAGTTCCGGAACGACGACAACAACAGCCCGTTGACCGTTGTGTATCTGTATCTAACTGCTACTACAAGCTTTGGTACGCATCGTTTAGCTGAACAACCGTAGCAGGGCCGGTGTACTGATCGCTGGGAACAGATATACCACTACAGTAAATGTTGTAAGATAAGTAAAAAGTATCGTACCTCCTTCATCGATTTTATCGTACACGGTTGGTCTGACTCTCTCGCTCGCTCTTTCTCTCGCCCTTCACTTTCTCTCTCATCCTCTCTTCCTCTCCCGCCCACTACGCACATCAACAGAGAACAAAGTTGCTGGTAGCTATCTGATCGTATGTTCCACTTTTTCTTTCCCGTATCACTAACTACCGAAAAAAGACGAGGAGTATGATGTAAATATAGCAACCTCCAGCCTGTAGTAACATTTGGCCTTTCTAGGGAAAACCGACATAATATTATGGAAAAAGTTATCTTTTATTGTCAATCAAATTTTTTGCTAGAGAAATTCGACGTCTTTTTGTGGTTTATTTTGGTTTAATGTTTAGCGTAATATCAAACAGA
>KZ063134.1:35581-60468 GCA_002091835.1 Anopheles maculatus
CATACGGAACTCCATCATGCCTGAATACCGTTAGAACGTGCAGCTCAATCTGAGTTTCAACCTTCCCAAACGTCTCAATGCTTATTCCGGTAATGAAGGTCATAAAGTTCAGGTTTCGACTAACTAGCACTGTACATTCTTGGCAGCTGCAATGAACTTGTAGGTTTTTCTTGCAGAAAAAGGGAAAGTAAATGTCAATCTCCGAGAGGTCTACATTCACCCGGGCCAAAGGCTATCAGTAACTCGCGTGCCAGTTTTGATGATTTAGCCCTTACCAAAAAAAACGCGAGTTTCAAATCAAACGTCAAAATTCTAGTACGACCTTATCGCCGGAAGTGTTCAACAGTGTTGTAGTCTTAAACCATGAATGGTTCTTACTGCTAAGGTTACCCCGTCAGAATGGCAGCCTTTGTACTTCCGTGAAGTCACAGCCATTACACAATGTTTACTAGAACAGTATGTTTTCTGTTACGCCATGGCAATAACCATTTCGCCGGCGACAGCGATCTGCACGTACCTGTTTTTTCGCTCTGCTTGCGTTTGATGTGATTTAGCCACCGTAGTTTGACGTCGATACTACAATGTTCAACTTCTGAGAACATGGTCTACAGCGCCATCTTGCTTGCTTGTATGGCGTCTATCAGATAACATGCCAACCGTTTTGATGGATGGGATCTACCAACACTAATTGATGTCCCGGAACTGTTCGCACGGGTCCGGCGTCACGGGAAGGTGTCGAGCAATGTCGCGGCAGTTTGCCGCAGCACACTGATCCTGCTGCCAAGATGTTATCTGTGAGGCAATACACCTGCCGAGAATTAGAATGGCACAATGGTTCTTCCGATAAGCAACAGGCCACTGTTAAAGCAATTGGTCCTTTTTTTTTTTGGAGAGCCCAAATCGGTGCCGTTGGTGGCTCGTGGCGCCCTGGCACGCTTGACAAGCAAACCGTTGTCTAGATTGATCTTCAATCTGGTTTCACACTCTCCACTGGTCAGTCGTCTACATACTTTACGGCGCAGCACAGATCGTCGGGCAATCAAATTCATGGATGTTTCAAACTATCCCCGCGTACAATGTCACTTCAAATTTCATACCACATACCATATCCCCGGTGGCTTGCTTATGATTTTGGTGAAATATTCAATTGGATCATAATGAAATGGACACTCATTGGTTTGGATGTTTCAAACTATCCCCGCGTACAATGTCACTCCAAATTTCATACCAATACCATATCCCCGGTGGCTTGCTTATGATTTTGGTGAAATATTCAATTGGATCATAATGAAATGGACACTCATAGGTTGATGGGGTGTTCCCTTCCTTGCTATCTAGACTCATCATCATACTAAACTGATGCGTTTTAAAGCCCTGCAGAGTGATGTTTAATCTCGATAATTTGGTGAAATGTGTGCTCCATCCGAAAAGTGCACTCAGAATGGAGGACAAATTGGACGAAGAGTTTTCTTTCGTTTCCCTGTTCTCTTTCTGTATGCCTATAGCAGTAGCATGATTGGTCACAGTTCTCACACTAATGTTTGCTCTGCAATCATCGGAAGCTAATAAAATTCATTGAAAAGAATTGTCCCGATTCCCTCACCGTCACCATTTTCGACAGGCGTAGACTGTTTGGGACCAAAGCGCCACTAGCTCGGAATTAGGTCGATGAGACACCTAATCAGTAAGAGGGCAATACACATCGGCAGCCAGATTGATGAGACGTCCCGGGCGATATCAGATGAAAGTATTAATTATGTTTTCTGATTTATTGCCCAATTGTTCACTTCAATGGTGTTATCAGTGTTTACGGCAGGGGCTTTGCTTTATTTACCCCGCGTAGCAATCGTCGTAGATAGTACGTTCGATTGACAGTTTTTAAATGAAGCGATTGATTGAACTGACAATATTTGCTGGTTGTTGTATGAAATTCAATTAGCATCTCAAAGCCTCTGGTGTGATAACAAATTAATTTCCAGTGTCTATCGATCACATCGCTCTTGTAGTCATGTATTTTTAGGGCATCAAGAATTATATCTCTACTTATTAGTTGTTATGTAAATAAAGTGAAACAGATAATATTTAAGCTAGTCAAAACTGCAGCGTCTCGTATGCCAGTTTAGACCCAACTAATCCCATCGATCTTATCGGTGGAAAAAGCACGAGCTGCGGGGCTAAACGAGGCATTTGCCATGGCCTACGAACTCGTCTCGATTCGCAATCGAAACGTCGTCTACACCGTACACCATTAATCCTACCTTCCCAAAACCAGTCTCCGATAAGCTACCACTGGATAATCCACTTGATCCTCAATTTTCGTTTTTTTACCTATGCCAACGAAAATAACCAACAATGTCCCCAGCTACGTAAATAAAAAAAACAATGTACTTACATACCGATCAAGTTGCGTTTTACAAACCGGAAAACGAAAATCACAATCGAGCGAGAACAAATTGTTTATTTCGACGAACCAACACACTTTACCGCACAGCACAACACAGCACACACTGCTACGGTGAAGGTGCGGTCACGTGCAAGACCGTTGCATTCATTAGTTCTTTCCGGTAACAACCCCAGCACCAACAATTACCAACACCACCAAACCTTTGGTTGCTGGTCGGTTCCACATAAAGGCCACTTTTCCGAACGCAAAAATCAACACCGGCCCACTCGATCGATGCATGGACGAGAATTAACACACTCGACCTTTTCCGTGGGTGAGAAAAAAGAAAGCTCGAATGACCAGGAAGGAAGGAAAAATCGTCTGCACGTGGCACTGGGACGAGTTTGGACGTGCGATGCATTGCCCGCGGGAGCGCACACTTCCCGGCATTCATCACCGGAAAGCCACAGCCCCACTAATTGAATGTGTGAAAATGGTTGTTTAAATAGTTCCGGCGTCACGGGAAGGTGTCGAGCAATGTCGCGGCAGTTTGCCGCAGCACACTGATCCTGCCGCCAAGATGTTATCTGTGAGGCAATACACCTGCCGAGAATTAGAATGGCACAATGGTTCTTCCGATAAGCAACAGGCCACTGTTAAAGCAATTGGTCCTTTTTTTTTTTGGAGAGCCCAAATCGGTGCCGTTGGTGGCTCGTGGCGCCCTGGCACGCTTGACAAGCAAACCGTTGTCTAGATTGATCTTCAATCTGGTTTCACACCCTCCACTGGTCAGTCGTCCACATACTTTACGGCGCAGCACAGATCGTCGGGCAATCAAATTGATGGATGTTTCAAACTATCCCCGCGTACAATGTCACTCCAAATTTCATACCAATACCATATCCCCGGTGGCTTGCTTATGATTTTGGTGAAATATTCAATTGGATCATAATGAAATGGACACTCATTGGTTGATGGGGTGTTCCCTTCCTTGCTATCTAGACTCATCATCATACTAAACTGATGCGTTTTAAAGCCCTGCAGAGTGATGTTTAATCTCGATAATTTGGTGAAATGTGTGCTCCATCCGAAAAGTGCACTCAGAATGGAGGACAAATTGAACGTAGAGTTTTCTTTCGTTTCCCTGTTCTCTTTCTGTATGCCTATAGCAGTATCATGATTGGTCACAGTTCTCACACTAATGTTTGCTCTGCAATCATCGGAAGCTAATAAAATTCATTGAAAAGAATTGTCCCGATTCCCTCACCGTCACCATTTTCGACAGGCGTAGACTGTTTGGGACCAAAGCGCCACTAGCTCGGAATTAGGTCGATGAGACACCTAATCAGTAAGAGGGCAATACACATCGGCAGCCAGATTGATGAGACGTCCCGGGCGATATCAGATGAAAGTATTAATTATGTTTTCTGATTTATTGCCCAATTGTTCACTTCAATGGTGTTATCAGTGTTTACGGCAGGGGCTTTGCTTTATTTACCCCGCGTAGCAATCGTCGTAGATAGTACGTTCGATTGACAGTTTTTAAATGAAGCGATTGATTGAACTGACAATATTTGCTGGTTGTTGTATGAAATTCAATTAGCATCTCAAAGCCTCTGGTGTGATAACAAATTAATTTCCAGTGTCTATCGATCACATCGCTCTTGTAGTCATGTATTTTTAGGGCATCAAGAATTATATCTCTACTTATTAGTTGTTATGTAAATAAAGTGAAACAGATAATATTTAAGCGAGTCAAAACTGCAGCGTCTCGTATGCCAGTTTAGACCCAACTAATCCCATCGGTCTTATCGGTGGAAAAAGCACGAGCAGCCGGGCTAAACGAGGCATTTGCCATGGCCTACGAACTCGTCTCGATTCGCAATCGAAACGTCGTCTACACCGTACACCATTAATCCTACCTTCCCAAAACCAGTCTCCGATAAGCTACCACTGGATAATCCACTTGATCCTCAATGTTCGTTTTTTTACCTATGCCAACGAAAATAACCAACAATGTCCCCAGCTACGTAAATAAAAAAAAAAAACAATGTACTTACATACCGATCAAGTTGCGTTTTACAAACCGGAAAACGAAAATCACAATCGAGCGAGAACAAATTGTTTATTTCGACGAACCAACACACTTTACCGCACAGCACAACACAGCACACACTGCTACGGTGAAGGTGCGGTCACGTGCAAGACCGTTGCATTCATTAGTTCTTTCCGGTAACAACCCCAGCACCAACAATTACCAACACCACCAAACCTTTGGTTGCTGGTCGGTTCCACATAAAGGCCACTTTTCCGAACGCAAAAATCAACACCGGCCCACTCGATCGATGCATGGACGAGAATTAACACACTCGACCTTTTCCGTGGGTGAGAAAAAAGAAAGCTCGAATGACCAGGAAGGAAGGAAAAATCGTCTGCACGTGGCACTGGGACGAGTTTGGACGTGCGATGCATTGCCCGCGGGAGCGCACACTTCCCGGCATTCATCACCGGAAAGCCACAGCCCCACTAATTGAATGTGTGAAAATGGTTGTTTAAATAGTTTTCCCTCCAAGGCAGTGTTGAAGTTGGTTGAATCTTTTTTTCGTCCGATTCAATCTTTTCGCACATCGATACGCTTTCTATCGTTGCTGTCGTTTGGTGCAAAAATTTGCTCCAATATAGGGGGTTGTTTTTGGGGAATTGTGCTGAATAATTTTAAATGAAAGAAAGCAAAACGAAATCTCCTTACTTTTCCTCGGTATTTTTTTGTTTGTTTGGGAAAACTTTTTTCACATGCAACTAGGTATGGGTAAATGGTATCAATAGGCAGCTTTTTCAAACGAGCTGCTTTCCTGCCTTACGATAGTTTCGAAAACAGTTTTCCGTCCGTCATATGCTAAAAGCACACTCAAACGCTTTTTGCTCTATTGTTAGTGTGAAGCATTAGAAAGAAAAGGGTGTGATTTGTGTTCGTCATCGCCAAAACTTGTTCCATTCTTATCCTGAGGCTATGCGAAGCAAATGAACCTGAGACTTGGTATGAAAGGATCATAAAACAGAAATGCAACAGTCACCCTTGCTCGCTACCAGTTTTTAACCCTCCCGGTGGTGGACCATGGGCCAAACCTCAAAAAGGACAAAGTTACGCGCGAACATGATCCGTAGGCGCGTGCAATGACGTGCGGCTTGGCGTACCAGCACCGAAAAAGCGGATGTTTTGAAACATAATATTTATCGAGTCTCGAGGGCCATTGTTCATTTATACGCTATTTTCACGAGCACGTGTTTGTTGCGCCGCAGGGCAATTGTTAGCAATCGGTCGGCCGATAAAAAGGCAAACCGAAACAGTTTCCTGTGGTTAGGAAATGAGATCCACCAGCAATTACTACGCGTAAAGTGTGGGAAAAGTTTGGTTTTATTGCTGGCTAGAATTGCAATTGAATAGGGTTTTGATGAGCACTCTCGATGCTTGATCGAGTCGAATGTACATTATGAGCCTGTAGTTATAAAGTTGATTCTGAAGCCTTTCGATTCTAGACTTCCGATCGGTTGTTGCATTTTCTGCGCTGTGCACACTGTAGACTAGAGTGTTTCATTTCAATATCTGTTTAACCTGCTTGAACCAATCTTCCGTTTGACCTGTGTCTTACTTTGTAACTTAAGACATCATCACATACGCTGGAAGGTACACAACACATACACACGCACGCCGGAATAGCGAATGAAGAGGTGCGTCCGTATATTTAAGGCATCCCAAACTCGAAGACGTCCCGTGCGATCGCATTACATTCTTCCCGCTGTGCTAAAACGGCCGACCAACGTCCAACACGGCCTCCCCCGAAAACAACACGTCACCGTGTACCATATGGTTGCGGCAGGAGACGATGATGCCTGCCGTCACGCCGTCCATTGACTTTCATCAGGCTCATCAGTCCTTTCCTCCATTGCCATCCCCGTTTCCGTGTCGATGCGTTTTATAGCGTTCAGACTATTTTTTATAGGTTTTCCTGAACCCCGTACCCGACACAGGGGTTGACTCATTAATCGTCCTTCCGAGCACGGTTCGGAAGTAACCGGACCATAAGTTTCGGTAGAGGTAAAGGTAAAGAAGATGACTCCTGGGACGGCTGACGATAGGGTAATGAATACAAATCGTATGGCATAGTGCACAGTGTGTTGCAAGAGATGTGCAATCATTATGCAATTCAAGTTTAAATTTTTATTTTTATAATGATTATACAATTTTTATACGGGCTAAAAAGTATGCAAATTAGATCGGAGACTATTTAAATTATATTCATAAATTGTTATTATTGATATACAATTATTGAAAACAATTTCAAATTCAAGCTATCCTACAAATAGACTAATTTTACTGATTTAGATGGACGTGCGATGCATTGCCCGCGGGAGCGCACACTTCCCGGCATTCATCACCGGAAAGCCACAGCCCCACTAATTGAATGTGTGAAAATGGTTGTTTAAATAGTTTTCCCTCCAAGGCAGTGTTGAAGTTGGTTGAATCTTTTTTTCGTCCGATTCAATCTTTTCGCACATCGATACGCTTTCTATCGTTGCTGTCGTTTGGTGCAAAAATTTGCTCCAATATAGGGGGTTGTTTTTGGGGAATTGTGCTGAATAATTTTAAATGAAAGAAAGCAAAACGAAATCTCCTTACTTTTCCTCGGTATTTTTTTGTTTGTTTGGGAAAACTTTTTTCAC
This sequence comes from Anopheles maculatus, assembly GCA_002091835.1. Classification (NCBI taxonomy): domain Eukaryota; kingdom Metazoa; phylum Arthropoda; class Insecta; order Diptera; family Culicidae; genus Anopheles; species Anopheles maculatus. The sequence goes on from KZ063134.1 coordinate 42,687, forward strand.
ATGCAACTAGGTATGGGTAAATGGTATCAATAGGCAGCTTTTTCAAACGAGCTGCTTTCCTGCCTTACGATAGTTTAGAAAACAGTTTTCCGCCCGTCATATGCTAAAAGCACACTCAAATGCTTTTTGCTCTATTGTTAGTGTGAAGCATTAGAAAGAAAAGGGTGTGATTTGTGTTCGTCATCGCCAAAACTTGTTCCATTATTATCCTGAGGCTATGCGAAGCAAATGAACCTGAGACTTGGTATGAAAGGATCATAAAACAGAAATGCAACAGTCACCCTTGCTCGCTACCAGTTTTTAACCCTCCCGGTGGTGGACCATGGGCCAAACCTCAAAAAGGACAAAGTTACGCGCGAACATGATCCGTAGGCGCGTGCAATGACGTGCGGCTTGGCGTACCAGCACCGAAAAAGCGGATGTTTTGAAACATAATATTTATCGAGTCTCGAGGGCCATTGTTCATTTATACGCTATTTTCACGAGCACGTGTTTGTTGCGCCGCAGGGCAATTGTTAGCAATCGGTCGGCCGATAAAAAGGCAAACCGAAACAGTTTCCTGTGGTTAGGAAATGAGATCCACCAGCAATTACTACGCGTAAAGTGTGGGAAAAGTTTGGTTTTATTGCTGGCTAGAATTGCAATTGAATAGGTTTTTGATGAACACACTCGATGCTTGATCGAGTCGAACGTACATTATGAGCCTGTAGTTATAAAGTTGATTCTGAAGCCTTTCGATTCTAGACTTCCGATCGGTTGTTGCATTTTCTTCGCTGTGCACACTGAAGACTAGAGTGTTTCATTTCAATATCTGTTTAACCTGCTTGAATCAATCTTCCGTTTGACCTGTGTCTTACTTTGGAACTTAAGACATCACATACGCTGGAAGGTACACAACACATACACACGCACGCTGGAATAGCGAATGAAGAGGTGCGTCCGTATATTTAAGGCATCCCAAACTCGAAGACGTCCCGTGCGATCGCATTACATTCTTCCCGCTGTGCTAAAACGGCCGACCAACGTCCAACACGGCCTCCCCCGAAAACAAAACGTCACCGTGTACCATATGGTTCCGGCAGGAGACGATGATGCCTGCCGTCACGCCGTCCATTGACTTTCATCAGGCTCATCAGTCCTTTCCTACATTTCCATCCCCGTTTCCGTGTCGATGCGTTTTATAGCGTTCAGACTATTTTTTATAGGTTTTCCTGAACCCCGTACCCGACACAGGGGTTGACTCATTAATCGTCCTTCCGAGCACGGTTCGGAAGTAACCGGACCATAAGTTTCGGTAGAGGTAAAGGTAAAGAAGATGACTCCTGGGACGGCTGACGATGGGGTAATGAATACAAATCGTATGGCATAGTGCACAGTGTGTTGCAAGAGATGTGCAATCATTATGGAATTTAAGTTAAAATTTTTATTTTTATTTTTATAATCATTCTACAATTTTTATACGGGCTAAAAAGTATGCAAATTAGATCGGAGACTATTTAAATTATATTCATAAATTGTTATTATTGATATACAATTATTGAAAACAATTTCAAATTCAAGCTATCCTACAAATAGACTAATTTTACTGATTTAGATCTAATTATAATATTTTGCACACTGCAGTAAGCAGTTCTTTGAATTTATTGTATGATGAATAATTAATTTAAAAAAACCATTTGTATCGGATTGTTGATTGTTTTTATTTGGTTTTATACCGCTGCATAAGATTTTTGTTGCGTTGATTCACTAAATCTATACAACTGTGAACACAAACAAAACAAATGCAAATAAACATGGAATGGAACTTGCTACAATAAATATTTGCTCTTACTTCAATGAAATTATCCGCATTTAATAACAAGCTTACTCAATTTTCGTAGCCGTTAAACACCAGTTCTAGATGACTTTTCATTCTCCAGAGAATAGAGAACAGAGGCTACACTTAACTATCAATTCAAGCGCCCAATAACCGCATTGGCCAATAGCTATGCCCACACTGTACCGACCGAGAAATGCCACAGGATACACACTTCTACCTTCTGTTACATTTGCCGGTGTTAATGAGCGTTGAGGATGTGTGCATGCTGACTCCGCTTAAGGGTCATCCGGAAAAATTATCCATTGCCACGGAAAACGGGGAGTGCTGCTGCTGCTGTTGCTGCTGCTACCACTTAGCGCTAGGGTGTGTACTGCACGAGCACATATTTGTCATGCAGCGTCGGTTCGGTACCGCCGGTCGTATTTCATCCTGCCCCAGGTTCACTTTTTGCACCTTGATCGCGTGTCTAGATGGTGCCGGAGAATGGATTTTTTCGACAAACCGGGGTTTTTACCATCGTTTTGCTTTTGTTTGGGATGAGTGTTTTGTCGTTGCATCATAAGTGCGATGGGTACGGTACGTATCGGTGTCGATAGCATCGTGACCAAATGTCACGCATAAATCAGTAGCGCTCCGAAGATTTATGATATGATGGCCATATGGTTGTGCAGAAAGTGTTAACGTAGATTTAGCAAGAAATGTTGAGCCAAATGTAGTTAAAGTTTATTTTTGCATGATTAACCGCTGTTTATATGGTAGCTGACCGAATACTATTTAATTTTAAACAATTTACGTGTGAATTCTTGCACACTTCACGACTAATTCATTTAAATCAAATCGATTTCATAACTCACACTTCAGCCTTCTAGTACAATGTACTGTTTTTGCACGGCAAAGACAAACAACGCACATATTTACCAACCGAGCAGACGCGCCTGTCCCGAGGGAAGATGTCAACGCCATGTTGAATTTATCCGTCGCGCTCCTGTTAGCCAGCTCGGGCAAGATAGTGTAGCTTCGTTTCCGTATCCGGTTCCCCGTACAAGCAAACGTCCCACGTTCGCATGCGCAGCTATTTTCTGTGCACACTGAAACATTCCGGGATACAAATGACATAAAAGGCGCTGGCAGGGATATGGTTCTCGAGGCGTCCCATTTTGTTGCACACGCGGACATCCTTTTGCACCTTACGGGCACGTTACTGTGGTTCCTGCGACCGAACCCGCATCCATTCCAACTCCTCTTACCCCGTTCAGCACTCATCTGTCGGGTATGGTTAGGTTGGACTGTGCATCAAATGATTTGACTCGTCGGGACAATAAAGCCCATTCGATGTGTGGTGCTAGTGCGCTTTACCGCCACTCTCGTTCCGTTGGGTTTAGTGAGGTTAGTGCTATTTGTTCCGACAAATGGAATGAATTATTAAAACTAAGCCAAAGTGTCATCCGGATGGATGACAGATATGTTTGAAACCGCGGAAAAAACCACCGCATGGAACATATTTTCTATGTTAGAGGTGCGTTGTATGGAACTCGGATAAACACGAAGTTTGATCTATTGTCCCTGCAACACTAGTCGCCTAGAAAGGTGGTGTATTAATTCTCCACCTGTGTGTTTGCAAACTGTTCAGTGTATTGTGGTTTACCGATGATGTCCGTCCGTTTCGTTATTCTGCAATACAGCGCCATCACTGCACTACATCACTACTGCTTCAAGCACTTGGGCAAACATTTGGCATTACTGCTTGCTTTGATGTCAGGCTGTACCTATATCTGTTCCCTTGTCCAGGGTACCTGGAGCAACGCAAAAACACGACTTGGAATACTTCCCTTGTGGAAGACCCACGAACCCACCGAAAAGAAACCTCAGTTCACGAGTGCTTCCGTTGTTTGCTGTCGGTTCGTTAGGAGTGGCAAGAGCGTAAATATTTGCCCATTTCATAAATCTTATTTGCATTTAATTTTTTATATGAAGCACTCCGTAACGAACGGCATCGGTTAGGGGAAGTAAGTTGTTTTGGCAAACGCGAGGAACACGTGCTACAGCCACATGGACATGGTGGATTGGTTTAGAAATGGTGAGCTACCGATCTGTTCAACTTTTGAATAAAGAACTCCAGCACGCTACATCTACTGAATGTCTTCTCAAGAATTGAAACGCAATAATTCATAATCCTCGACGCTTCACGAACTTTCAACTGTCAAATTGTCACACCGAAAATGATCAACCACCGTTATGCTCTTTATCAGTACCCATTGCTCATTCGCCTGCAGTGTTACTTTATCGTTCGCTTATCGTGATGTGTATCGTGGATGTTACTGCAATGGTATTAAACCAGCACAGCATTGATGGGAGGCTTGGCAATGGCTAGGGCGGTTACCCTATACCCTATCACTCGTAGATGACGGTGCATTAACGGGGCGATACATATTTCCCCGGAGATCGACACCGTTTGTGCTGCTGCTGGTGGGTGCTTGTGTTCCTAAAGTATGCTCCAGATTAAACAGGTGCACCTGGGTGCACCTATGCTGCAACTATATGCACAGGTAGCGAAGAAATGTTGTGTAATTGTGTACAACACCCGAAGGTAACGCCTGCAACACAATTGAGTTGGACTACAATATAAAAGCGTCAAACTCTGGCGAGTGCTTGAAATGTTTGTACCCATGTACTGAGAGCAGTGTAGTGCGTGTAGAGTTCTTTCGAAGTGGAACATGTTGCCAAAGGCAGTTCATGTGTTCATGCTTGTGGTTAGTGAAACGGTCAGGGTATCCGCTGTAACATAATCTTTAAAGAGTTTGCTATACCTTTTTTGGTTTCAGTGCATCAGTGGATGTCTCGCGAGTCCGGTGCCAGACTCCTTGGATTATATCCCAACGCTGGCGTATCTTCGAGCTGTACTTCGTTTCAGCACAAACTCCCTTTCCGAACTGAAAGTGGATTCAACCTTACCACTTGAGTTCGATATTTCTCGAGCCCTAAGCAATGTTAGACAATTGCTTGCCAATACCCAAGAAGCAGCGGAGAAGATCGTCAACCTGCTCCAAGCGAAAGATACCTTCAGCAACATGCAACTGCTAAATGAAACCCTTCACCAAATGCACCAGAGTTTGTGGGATCCAGATTTTCACTTTCCCGAGTACTTCCGAAAGGAGTACGCTTCCCTAGAGTTGGAACTTCTCAATCGCACCATGAATGAGCATTTGGCACGAGTAGATTTCAACAAAGAAACTCTCGAGTTCAATGATCTTCGTGAGATCAATAGCTTTCTGACGGGTGCCACCAGTCAAGCGATGTCCGCGACCGTGGCAGTACTATTAATCTCCACTGTCGCGAAACTGCAATACTATCTTAAAGTGCTGCTGCTGCCCAATAGCATGGAGGCAATGGAACTACAAAATCTTCAAGATATCAACCAGCTTGTGCGATCGTATCATCAACTTTATGGTGCTGCTCTGAATGTTGCATCCAATCGGTACCTCCGGGAAGTTGCTGAGGGTGCACAACAGCTCCAATCGATGATTCATTCATTGGAATACCCGCAAGACGATCTGAAGAAAGCAGCCACCCAGTTTTCTGATCAAGTGGACTTATTCTTCCAGACTGCGCTCAGCGATCTACAGACGATGGAACAAAATGCTGACGTTCGGTTTGCGGAAGTATTACAAAACATCTTCTACACTTCGTACGGTTTGGTGTCCTCGGGTATGGGAATGTTGCGTCCCTACGTACGACACATTCGATGCGTGCGAGAACTTGTACCACGTGCCCAAACGGTTGCTGGAGTAAGCTTGATGTCTGTCTCGTTGTGTTCAAACGAAGCAACTGCGTCACTGTACGATGCAACGATGGTGTATCATGAGAAGATAAGTCTACTTCAGACTCAAATATTTAAACAACTTCAAACATTGAAAGCTTGTGTTGACCCTAATGCTGAAAATTGTACTTCGGTAATTGTCTCGACATTTTTAAGTAGTGATGTATTTTATTTAAATACTCTCTTGTAACTTTTTAGGCCTATAAAGAGACGCTAGATGTCATCGATGCAAACACGGACGTAGTGAAAAACTTTGTAGTCGATTTTGAACCATACCGACTACAGCTGTTTGGCTGCCTTACTTCAAGATACGAAATCGAGATGGCAAAAGTGTTGGATATGGCCTACAACTTTGACAAGTGTGTAAAGATAACAAAGTAGAATGAACCCGGATGAGTATAATTAAACTATCTTCGCGTGCACTAAATAAATGTCTAAAATGACCGATCAGTCAAACGGGGTCGTTCCTTTGGGACATTGTTTTACTTCATTTTATTGAATTGGTTTTGAAAAAACTCTCCCTTTTTTTGGAGGATAAAAAACGATTACAATGCCAATAAAGCTATAACCACAGCGTAAGGACATGGAATTCTTCTTTTTTGATCAATTAAAATTTACACGAACAAATTGTTTTGTGCCTCACCCTGCACGCCAATGAGTAGCGACCTTAAATCAGGGATGTTTTCGTTCTCTTGCGCACGAAGACCATGAGGGGGAAACTCGTAGGTACCACACGTCTATCCCGCTCGGTTGAACAGGGTGGCGTAGGAATCCATTTAACCGTACCGAACACCATCTGTGGTTATTTATTTCGATAATGATATCCTAATGCATTCACCGCTTACGCTGGCTGTCCACGAGTGCGCGAGCCCACACACGCCAACAACGCCAAAGAAAGGAATTACTCCCTCTTCCCGGTTTGGTCCTTTTTTTTTTGCTTCGTCTCCTTTTTTGTTCGTACTTCCATCAACGCCACAAAGTACAAAATAGCGGAAGGAAGCAACCCATTATTAAGGACATGCATACATCGCACAATGATCCCTTCTGCGCGCACGTGGATTAATGTTTTGCTTTACGCTTCTACCGCTGGCTTTCCGCCAACCAACCCGGTGTCCGCAGTTGTAACCCCACCCGGCCAACGACCATATTTCCCGGGAAAAAGTGAAAAAGCCAGTGAATAATTGAATGACGGTAAAAACCAAACGTTCGAAATAGGTTTGATGGATGCACGCTGGTGACGAGATCGATGGGTAGGTGACAATGAGTGAGCGAGTGAGTGAAGGACGCAACGGACGAGACGGCCAGACCTAGGGGAGGTGGAAAATATTTGCCTTTGTTTGCGCTCACTTCAGCGAAAGGATTTTTTCGGTCGTGCGTCGGTGGTGGAGTTCTTGCCATGTACGACAGGGGTTGATATTTGGCCGGGAAAAACTTGACGTTGCGCTTAGAGGGTGCTAGATTTGTTTGTGTTTAGCGACGGAAGTGAGTGGTGCTTATACTCAAGAGATCGTTCACTTTTTAATCTGAAAATTAGGTACCTGTAGAATCTTGTTATGCGAAAAGAGGGCTATAATCTGTTTTTATTGTTAATTTATGTTAAACATTTGAAAGGATTGCTATTGTAGGTACATTTAATTATCGCTTATTTTATGGAATGGCCAACTGGAACAATCTGGCTTAAGTCTGGATCATGCCGTTTAGCAGTGTGACGTAATTTATGTTTCGGGTTTAAAATGAGAAAAGTAAAACGTGCTGCGTACTGTAATTTCCAAGCTGGACAATGCACATCATCGCGGTTATATTATAAAGGCATACTTGCACTTTATCGTCATTATAAACAGAATCTGCCATCGTAGCTTTCTATCGAATCTAGTCAGTTGCTTTCGTTGCTTATATTTGTTGACACAGTACTTTCGCTTTCACGTTACCATAGAGGATAGTTTAGGTTCCAACAATAATCAGGATGCAGTTTCTACTGCGCTTATCAACATGTTCGTTGATGTACTATGTCCCATGTTACCGGTCATTAGCGTCACTTCAGCTGCCCATGCCTTCGGAAAAATTATACTGAGTGAATCGTCGAGATCTCCATATTTGTCGAGATCTCTTCGAGCATCGTCCGGTGTTCCTCAGGACAGCGAATTCGGGTTCTTATTGTTTACGATGTACATCAATGACTCGATCAGGGTACTTATTGATGATTTTTTTTAATTAACTTTCTCCTATATACTAAAATCTTTCCTCAAATCCTTATACCAGAAGATAATCTACATTTATAGACTTCACTGCATGAGCTCGATTCCTGATGCAAGTGTTATGCTTTATCCCTTCGTTGTTTTAGATGTACAAATCCATGTAATCTAGACGTCCTTATCGACACAAGACGTTCGAGGAATAGCTAGACCATGTCATTGCAAGGTGCACCCAATAACTAAGACTGCTTTGTGACGCATTATGTACAAAAGCCACTGTATTGCTCGTTGATTCGAACGCTATTGAAGTATGCATGCATAGTTTGGCATCAACGAGGACATTGGCGCGACTCGATTCCATGCAATGTCGGGCTACGTCGGGATCGTACTCTGAAGTTCAGGACCAGGTACCTGTTTCTCGGCCTGCATGCCAGACTTAGCTTTATCGCTGGTCTCCTTAATCGTACCATCGACCGGTACCATTCGATGTCGGGCAATGCTAGCTGTCACAGAGTTCCGGACTTCCTCGTTTTGGTATTGTGCTTCATTATGTCGAATTATCAAAAATCTTTTTAATTTAAAAAGTCTAATTATGATAAAATATCTTTTCTTTTTCTGATACAGTGAAGGTTTAGGTATATTATAACAGTACTACAAACGTATAACAGTCTTTCAACATAAAAAAACGAATGCTAAATAATCCACAATATGTCACACGCCATTATGAAAGACTGGTATGCGGTTTAAATTTCATCCCCTAAACCATACCGCCCAAATTTCCCATTTCTTTGCAAATGCTATCGTTTTCCACGCCACTTCAAACGATGCATGCTTTCGTTATTTTTAAACTCCATTATAACAAAAAGAGGAAGAACAAAAAATCTGCTCCAACCATAAAATTCGCACTAATAAAAAGCAAACTGCTGAATATTAACCTTTCGCATAATTCCTTCCTTTGCCTTCGCAACAATGCAGTTCCTTTTTTGTTAGCAACTTACGTTATTCAGGGTTTTTTTTTCTCGTTTTGAAAGTTTCTTGCCTTCTCGTTTCCTTCTCCACAAAGGACATGCATTTTTTGTTTTTCTTTTGCCAGACAATCCGCTTCCAACGGAAAGAAAACCTCGCATAAATCCCTTTTCAGAACCAAAACAAAAAAGTGTAACAAGCCCGTGTATGAATATTTCATGATGCGTTAGAATCATCGCCGGCACCCTCTCATAAACCACGCCTCGGTCTCGGATTGACCGAGACGTGACCGAAAACAAAAAGTCATAAACTACCAAACCGAATCTTTTGCATGGTTTTGTGTGTTTGTATGTTTGTGTTGTGCTTTCTAAAAACCCTCGAAAAACACAACAAAGATTCTTTTTTTCGCTCCTCATTTTTTTTTTTGTTTTGCTCTCCCGTCCTTTAACTCAACTCCGACTGAGTTCAGTGGGCCCAGTACCTACATCAAGAGAGACTGAAAAAAAGAAAGGAGAAAACCGAAACAGTATCTAAAAGTATTTTGTTCAACAACAAAAACCGAAAGGATAACATAGCCACACTCATGCGAAAAATATTTCATTGGGGCGAGCTTGGAAAGGGGGTAGCTATGGGTAATGATTTAAAGAAAAATGTACGACACGATACGAAGGAAAAAAAAGGCACAATAAAGTGATGCACATGGAAAAAGAGCTTCGGGAAATTCTTTTGGAGCACATTACTTCATAAATGTCATCCGACTGTAAGTAAACAATGTACCCAGATGAAGTGGTGTATTGTGTCGTAAAGAGTAGTTTTTCCATTCCTTTTATATCATACTATATATTTATTTGTTTTAATAGCATGTTATTCACCATTCCATATCTTTTTATTTGCTTATTCATTATATCTTTGTTATTTCTCTATGTTATTAGAATTTAATGTTAGTTTAAGTATTCTTATGATTACTTTTTTTTCTTTACTTAAGGTCTATTTTATAATAAGTGTTAACATAATATATTAGCTTTCATTGTGTTATTTTTAAGATCAAAATATTCGCTCAGAAAAGATAAATAAATTTTAAACTTTTGGTTTGAAAATATAATATAAATAGTATAAGTGTACCCAAAAAAAGGAAGTAAAACAATTTTCCTTACAAACTTCACATCGCACTGGTAAATATAATAAATGGATTGTATATTGTACAGCTGTTTTTAGCAATCTGTTACCAGCTACTGCTACACACCCCGTTTAAGACACACCCCTGAGTTTGCCCCTGAGATGTGCACACAAACCACAAACTGTGCGGAACGTTTGGTTTATGATCTGGTAACTTCACCATCCAATCCATCGCGCGTTTTAACATCGATCGATCGATTGCAAAACGTGCGCGTTTAATGCCTTTGTTAAAACCGTTCCCCACCGAACAGCTTTGGAGCTCTGGTTTGGGGTTTTCCAACACTTCCGGCGATTATCGTCCCGACACAAGACCGATTGTAGAAAAACCGATTCGATACCTGCTGGAGTGAGTGGTCTCTCGCATTAAAGTGATCAATAATGATGTGTGAGCGGGCGTTTTGTTAAACCCCACAGACTCTCGGAAGTTTGTTCCACTGGCCGGATCCACATTCGATTGAGCTTCGATTAGCCATTCGAATTTTGGCTCACCTACTCCGGCTGTCGGTTGTCCAACCGCTACCGGAACAATATCGCATTAAGCGAGTGGGATTGTGTCCAGAATGTTTTTATTCTACCCAACCATTGATTCTATTGCATCGAATAACAACACACACGAACAGTGAAGTCGGAATCGCTCCAGAACGGATTGAATGATGTGTGTGCCCTACCCTACACGTTTTGGGAACAATTTTCCGAGGTGTGGCTCCGGTGCCAGTGTAGAACGCATGCAAGAACACATTCTGCTCCCATTTTCTGACATTCGGATGGATCGATTATTCGATGGTCAACTTCTGTGCCCCTGTACCTTCGGCGTGCGCTGCTGCTTATCGTTTGCGTTCAATGTGGGTCAGTGTCACGGACGTCCGGGTCATATAGTGTAGGTGGCAATTCATGGAATCGCAAATGAAATGAGTAATTGTTTCTAGGGTAATTGATTTAGATAAATAAATGGTACGTGCAAACTGTTCTGGGAAGTGTATTGCTCGGAAAAATTGATGACTCGTAAATATTATGGGTGGTTTAGTTGTTTAGATTATCTTATGGTTTTTTAGTTAGTTATCATATTTGCTGTTCAGAAGAAGTAACATATCAGAAATTGATAAATCTGTAAGGTAACAAATCTTGACAATTTAAATTCATTTAAAGCTTAATTTAATTTTATTTAAGTACAAAATTACTGAAATATGGAAGCTTTCCCTGAAAAAATCTTTGTTACCGTAATTACGGATCGTCCTTAACGTCGACGTACGTTAACGTACTATGAAATTTGCATAAAAACCTAGGTATTTTTCTCTTCACACTCTGTATACTTAAATCATATATAATTTTAAATAACACTACAGTCTGTCAAGTTAATTGTCATCGTGTTCTGTTCTTTTACAACAAAATGTGACATGAAATCCAAATTTACTCACATTAGAGTTAAACATGAACCTAAACATACAGATATTTAGGCTTGATAAGAGTAAAAATATGTTAAATCGTAGGACTTGCAAATGTTGAACCTCTGCCTTCTGTTCAACATTATCAAGTACTGTCTAGTACTGCGAAAGAGGTCTTAAAGACTCAAAGATTATATGACATAAATGAATGAAATATAGACAGAAGGTAGAACTACATTATACTTGATAAAAAAACAAAATAAAATAAAATAAAATGATAAACTGGAACTCGTGGAATTTCGACGCTCTAGCAAAGTTAAAATCGTTGCTAATTATTTCCCAATAAGTTAACCTGTTCGGCTTGATTGCATGCTTGATAAAATGTTTGACAGATGGCGATTCCAACTGCCAACGTGTGTTTTTTTCTCTTTATCATATATTTTATCCTAATCATAAGAAACTTATCTCGTTTTCACACCTTTTTATTCATTATCACTAAAGCGAAGTTTTCCTCCAATTTTCTCTTTCCAGGTAAGGAACGCGTACCGCCTCCAGCAAAACTCAGCAAGAAACAGGTTCTTACCGAAAAGTGCATTTCATTTGAAAACGAGTTCTCATCTTTCAGTTCTTCTGCACATTGATTTACGATCGTGTCCATTTTTCGCTTCTAGCAGTAGCACCATCCGGGAGTTCGTCCATTTGCGATTGTTACTCGCGATCTCCCGCGGCTACATGCATAAACGGTTTAATTTATTGCTTCTGAAGCAGTGCACACACCGACAAACACGACAAAAAAAATAGCTTCCACTCCTTCCCGGGCAACCGGTTTGGGTACCCCTTTTTTCATTCTGCTGTGTTTCGGCTTTTCCGAAACCAACCGTGCGCCTCCATTAAACGCGCCATACAACAACGCTCAACGGGTTGCTTCGTTGGACGGGTGCTGGTAGACATGGACGTATCAGAGCAGCGAAACGAAAAACGCATGCTAGCGTGCATACCAAACAACGGTCCGACTCGCGCACCACTTGTCGCAGTACCGCAGTCGTCCTGTTTTTATTTACTCAACAATCGAGCCGAACCCATTTCGGGTTTCCGTAGTTTTCGGAGGGAAGGATGTTACGGCCGAGAAAATGTCCTACGCTCTGCGGGCATTCTTAACGGTTCTGGTGTCGCGCCGCCGCCCGGGTGGTGGCATCCCGTCGCGTAAATGTCACACCCGTGAGTGCGTAATAATGTTTTATGTACTGTCATGCTCGCAGAACACCGCAGCGCACTGTGTTACCGGCTGCCAGACACCGCACCGTTGACTTTTCCTTTTTTCACTAATAGCAAACGGAAGGGATGAGATAGCGGAAGATAAACATCATCGATCGTTACCGCTAGTAAGAGCGAGGCCTAGTCTCTGGATCCCATTTTTCCGCAACGTAGGGTGAGGGACGATAGCTATTTATTGCACATGTGCACACTCCATGCTGCTGGTAGGAAGCGTCCCGGAAGAAGCGAGGAAAAAAACAACCGGGAAAAAGGCAATAAAATTAACAAACGGTCCTTCCGGGGGATTATGGAAGGCGGACTAAAAGGAACTAAAGCGTGATCAAAACAAGACAGCAGGGATCCTCGTACGCATTCTCACCTTCCCCATTTCTTGCCATGTTTGGTGTGAAGGATCATATTTCACCGAAAGGATGATCACCACCCCAAAAGGACAACAACCTCACTCGAGTCTCTACCTCGTTCGCTCCCCCGCTCTTATCCCCGCCTGCTGGTGTGGCGTTAGTTTAAACGAATTAAGCGTAATTTAATAGCTCGCTGTGCAGTTCAGTTTTCCAGCCCAAACCTCCAAACGGACATTTTACCAGCGGTCTCCCGGTTTTTCACGAAGAAGATAAATATTACGTTTTATTGCGTTATAAGTGATAAAACAAATAAATTTGCCATTTGTGCCCCACGGTTCTTTCACCGTTGGAGCTCGCGTACGCGTTCGATTTTTGTGGATTTGATCGCTTGTGTTTTTCCAACAAAAGCCCTTACATAAACCCCGCGTTTTTCCAATTGATTCGATTGGTTAATTGGTAAGTTTATGTCCCGTTTTTTGAACAGGCAACCAAGCTTCATTGAGTGGTGTTGAAGCTGAAGTCATAAAGTTTCATGGGTTAATTTCATCGTCTCGGTATGATTGCGTTGTAAAATAACTCATTTTTGCAAACGCGGTTCTGGAGCGATCTGTGGCAGAATGTATAGCTAACTGAGAGAACTCATTTGACTGTGCTGCTGGCGTGAAGGAACTATACATTTCGATAGGAAAAGAAGCTCCTGTAGTTATGCAGAAAACGGGGAAAACCACGATCAGAATGTATCGTGCAGGAAACTTTCTCGCTCACCAATCATACCAACTGACATTGGTTGGCACGCTAGGTACGCTGTGACGTAAAAGTGATTGGCCTTTGCCTGTGTGTAAGTGTAGTTGAAGTGCAACGATGCAATTTTTACTGCACGCTATGCAACTTTACCTGTTACCGAAGATGCTCGCAATATCGTAAAAGCTTTCCCAAGAAATATGAAACCCGCAACAAACGCCCGTGGAAGTAGTTATTTGCCCGGGCAACACTAACACAAGACACTCGGAAAGCTCGCCCATTTACGTGGCCATGTCCATTTTAACATCCATTAATGTTGGGTGCGGGATGGGTGAGTAAGGTTGCATGTAATGTGTGACCGTGCGTTTTGAAATGTGCTTGAACTCGATGGCAATCATCATCATTCAATTATTCGCATTACGCTTCTGATGACCATTTTCCGTGTGCGTCGTGTGCAGATACGGGAAAGTGTTCTAATTAAAAACAAATTACGAGGATGAAACTATCGAGACAATTCCGTTGGTCGGACCACTTCTGTACAACCACGGCGTTCGCACAGTAATCGTAAGTCAAAGAGGAAGCTGATGGCTGATGCAAATGGAAAGTGCATTGCCTGACCTCATCATTTGCCTACCTGCAGGCGTAATCGAACCAGTCACACTACGGCGTGTCCTTACGCCTGGGACGTGGGATGCACTTTCCCGGGCGCAATTCCAATTTCACGTGTCGGAAGTCGAACGTGAAGCGTATGTTTATAATAAAATCATCTGCATAAATAATGAGCTCGGAAAAGCGTGCTCCTGATGATGGTGGTTGTGTGCCAGTTGGAAAATCACCCTACCATACACCACTATTAGCACCTCTCGAATCGAAGTGCGAGACAGGACGGTCCGGGAAGTGAAGTAGGGAACTGTTGTTATTTTGTCATTTTCCTACCCCAAAAACGGGGACACACTCACACACGTACCCACTTTCCACTCCGAAGAGCTCTCGAAGCGTATCACCGCACCGTAATCACCGATCATAATCTCTTTCCTCGCTCAAAGGCCTCTGGCCAGTGGCAAATGGGCGAAAGGCGCCACAAATGGATGATCATGCAAGTTTGATAAGATCCAAACAAATTAAGTCACCCGTACCGCCAGCCCCGATCCCTCTGTGCTGGACCTCAAAACAGGGTCCTTAGGAAATGGATCGACGGATTGTGATGTAGTGACTTACTCGGGGAGTGGTGGCGCTCTAATTGAGATTACGTAGCACTAAGACTAGAACGCTTGAGTTTCTCTGCTCCTGCAAAGATGCCTCCAGCAATCGAACGACGTCTTACAAATTGCTCTCAATCACATCTTTCACATCTGCACCAGGGATTAGAGATCCGCAAAGTCTACCCAAGCAAATGGGTTTCGTCGTTTCGCAGACTCCTGCCGAGTGACGCTTTCTGTCATTCAAAGGATTAACTTGTTTTGAGGCTTTGCTTTCCACATAATACAACCAAACACATCTCGACCTCGACTGTGTGAACACAAACTCTGCACGCGACCACTCTCAAGAACTATTTTGGCGCGATTGTGCGGCAGGACTTTGGGGAGAAAAAATACAAAAGAACGTGCTAATGGTAACCCTGCTTTCTGTCACGTATCTCGCACTTGACAGTCCAGCACTCCTGCGTTGCGAGAAAAGATGCTAAAGATTGTAATTAAATTAGCGGAGCGTGCCACCCGAGTGCTCCGTTGTCGAGAATTCGGCCCACCAGTCGATAATCGATCCGCATTAATCACTCACGAGAAACGAAAGGGCGAATAATGTAGTGGGACAACCTTGGCCGCCACACCGTCAGCTGGGCACTACCACAACCATCGAAGGGTGCAAGAAGCATGGAAAGGCGTGCGTTTCTATGGACGCGTGGCGCAGATTTTCGTCCCATTTCTTCTCCATTGTCGACCCTATTCGCGGCCGTGTGACCACGTGACGTCAGCTGGATATACGTTCGTTTCCCTTTTTTCGCTTGTTTCCTTGTTGTTGTGCGTGCTCGGGAAAGGAATGGCCGCATTAGATGATGGTGCGCGTTCGTACGTTGACACTGATCAGAAGGTGGACCAATTTCGAACGCGGGAGAGCTTATTTTTCGGCCATTTCCAACACCCAATGCGGATGTGTGGATGGGAGTGCACCAGGGACAAAATCTTCACACCAATGCTCAGCAATGGGAGGTTGCAAATTGTAGGGTGCTTTGTGTTCTGGTGCTCACCAACTAGGACTAGAATTCTGATTTCGATCACCGAAGCCTACACAAATACTCTAGATCTATTATCGGAAGTCACGTGCGGGCATAATCACTGTTTGACAAATGTGTTATTATCAATAAGCCGTAGTGAATTAAGTCATGTTTGTAATGTTTCCATTTCCAGCCAAACACAAATAATGTTTTGTTTGTCAACCCCTCCAATTTCCTAGGAGGGCTTTGGGTTTAAATTATCATTTATGGACGATACCAAAAATTATTCTGTTCCAAGTAAAACCGTCTGTTAACCGTGGTTTCAAAGCAGTTCAAAGGTTTCAAAGCATCATATTTTGATATTTCGTCAATAGCTTGATCATCTGTCTGGTTACATCAGGATGCTTTGATCTTTACTGTCAGCATGTTTTTCTTTGTCACGCTCTCAACAGACTCAGGAATATATCATTGAAATAAAACAAAAACTCCCAAAAAACAGAGAAAACACACAAGTTTGCTTTAAATTCAATGCCAAACTGGTAAACTGTTCAATTGCACCTCATTACACTGACAGATGTGTGCCCGGTGCCCCATTGTGTGTGCAATGATTTTCGCTCAGTTTTGCTGCATTCATGTGTGTGAATGTGTGGATGGGTTCTTCCTCCCCCACTACTCCTCCTTTACCCTCCTCACCATTCCCCGTACCGTTTACGGCTTCAAATGAACGACTTTTTAATTTTGCGATTTTCCATTCATTTTCCGCACACAATAGAACCGATGAACAACGCACAAGCACACATTGATGCTACCATGTGTTCTGTGCACGTCGGTATCGTTGTTGCGTTGTATGTCTTTGGAAGTTCTTTTGTTTGCCGGGACAAAAATCTTTTGTCACTGGTAGCACAATAGCGGACCGGCATACGATCCGATCGCAAAAGCCATTTTTGCTACCGTCAGCATTGTCCGAACGAGTAGACTGGTCCTCTGGTCCTCCCAGAAGCGAACGACGGATGTGTAACGAATACTAGATTAATGCTGACTTCTTACAAGTGCGCTCGCTAGATATGCCGGCTTGATTTAGTCTCGTATCTTCCACTAGAACTTCACCTCCTACGGATCGATAACGAATCAGAAGAGAGGCTGACTCGTATCGGCTACACTCCCAAGAGGGTTCTGTCTGCCAAGAAGTATGGTACCGGGAAAGTATGAAAAATTATCAAAACTAATTCAATATAATCTACCCCGGGGAAAACACCAAAGACCGGCGCCCGTCTAGCCCACCGTACAAAGTTCGCCTTATACAGTGTGTTGGTCCTCGGGGAATCAAAACCGTCCTCCACATGACGTCGTTCCGACAGCAACTATGGCTCAGCACGCGACCAACCATAGTCTCGAGTCTTCCGCCACGACAAGTGACCCGGCTGCATCCTTCCCGGAGCTTGTCCTCGGAACGGAAAGCAACACGCCCGCGAGCAGATTTTGATCGGTCCGGTATTTAATTACCACAGGATCTCCGTTCACTAGTCTTCTCCGGAGCTGCGAAGAGGACAACGAAGGTTGACCGGAGATTTGCGACAGTAATTATAGAGTAGGACACAGGGTTTCAAGGGAATGCTGAGGGGATCGATTGAAATCGTAGTCAATTACCACAGGATCTCCGTTCACTAGTCTTCTCCGGAGCTGCGAAGAGGACAACGAAGGTTGACCGGAGATTTGCGACAGTAATTATAGAGCAGGACACAGGGTTTCAAGGGAATGCTGAGGGGATCGATTGAAATCTAATCGCATGTACCCGACGGATGGGAAACGTATTGTGGCGGAAGCCGAGATTCTCACGCTCCCTGTAAGTCTAGCCTTTCCC
>KZ063135.1:13715-32568 GCA_002091835.1 Anopheles maculatus
TTGCAGAGGATAGTGTCACCGTGGTTAGAATGTGCTGGCACGAGTGGCACATGCGGGAAGAAGCAGCAAAACGGAATGCAAACAAGACTAAATAATAGATACGAAAGCATGAATTGTGCACACACCCACACGAAAAACCTTTCGTCGAACAAAGGTTAAAACGTAAGAAGATCGGGGGCGATCGTGTATTAGTCACCATGCCATTTACTAATACGCCGCCAACGGGGTTGATTGAAGGATGTTTGGAGGTTTGTTTATGTGTGGTTTAGTAGTAACGGTTTCGGTGCATAGTATTAGTGATATCGATAATTTGCTATACAGTGCAAGAATATGTTGCGAGAGAATAAAGGTTAGGGAAAAGAATATAGCGCAATACAAGTATCATTTGTATGTGTATAATTTGATGCGTGTTTTTTTTTTTTTTGTTCTGTTTTCTTTTTTGTTCGATACACACATCCCGCGATAGAAAGGAGGTTAACAAAAAGATTGTGCTACAGAAACGTAATCGTGCGATGCGTGTGAGTAAAGTGAAAAGAAAGCGATAACCAAAAGCATCAGCTATACTTTGATAAGTCAATGGCGCTTACTTGCTGATTGGTAGAAATCGTGTGCATTTGAATAGCACCGGGGCGTAGACTGGGCGCGTAAACGATTCCTTCCGGCAGATGGGTTGCTACAACACCCGGCTGCGTCGGTGGCGGACCCTGTAACTGCCGCAGATCCTTGCGATCGTCGTGCTTGGCGAGTTCGATGTGATACGGCACGATACGCTCTTGCGGTAGCTTCTCGATCGTGATTGTTTTCATCTGTGGCGGCTGTATCGGCTGGCTGTGGATTGCGGCCGCCGTCGGATCCAGATTGATGTGGTAAATGGCTGCCTGCGATGGAGGCATCGGACCCACCTTGCCGCTAACGACTAGCTGTTCGGGTTTCGGTTGTGTCGGTGGTCCCGGTTGCGAAGGTATATCCACGTACTGGCGCATCGGGATCGTTAGACTGCTCTGGTAGGGATACAAAATTTGTGGCTGCGGTTGCCGACCATCCTGGGGGTTCGTTGGCGGTGCCGCCGGATAGAAACCAACCGGTGGACAGTATTGCGATTCTGGAATGGGGCAGAGACAAGCATTTGGGAAATTATTTGCTCTTTTTCTCTTCTTTCCATTTTTCATTAAAACTAGGATGATTTGCTTTGCTCTAATTAAGTTGGTTAATTTACATTTTACATGTTACATTACACACACACACACACACACACTCACACACACACATACATTCGCACAGGTTTCACACATTACTGTATGTACAAACGCGAGCAGCTTATAATTTGTTTGTGTTGTGTTTTTTTTTTCGGAAGCCCTTAGTTAAACTTTAATTCCGAAAGTAACGATGTGTAAATGTTTACAAAGTCATGGCAGATAACCCCGTTACTGGTCGTCGTTCCATGATCTCAGAGCTACAGTGTATGGAACATGTACTAAACGAATTGTTAAACGTGTCAGATGTTTTATGTTTATAGTCTACTTGTGATTTAAAATATGTAAATATTCCAGTTAGTATGTGCAGTATTATTCCAAAAATTACACTCCTTTCAATGGCAAGAGTCAACAGTTTACCCCAACAAATGTACGTTAATTTCATTACACATTTAAAGGCTCCATTGCGGCACCATCCGGTACTAAGAGGTGTTGTGCCGTTTATGCAAACTATAATTACACCTTTAAAACAACAAACAATAATTCCGAAAGCGTGATGGACGTTAAACAATAAGCCTCCCACCAGCTCGGCTGCATTGGATGGTGGTGGTGTTCCTAACGTACAAATCAAACCCGCTGTAAGATGATGATGCGACACTCATGAGACATGATGCGTGATACTATTTTTATGTATGCACTCTACTAATACACTTGCCAACCAAGCAACATAAACAAAAAGCTGGACTTACTAAACATGAGAATGGATCAATTCGTGCAAAACTTAAGCATTAACAGAATACCAATTACCCGAAGCATGATTGAAATAGGATAGTGAGTACATTGGAAAACCGAAACATATAGGAGCGATTTGTACTATAAAACAAACAAAGCAAAGCTAACGACGGTTACTCAGAGCACACACGCTAAACAATATTTAGTCGCTAGAATCGGGCATTAGGATATTGGTGAAAAAATGTGTGTACATCAAACTAATGGGTTTACGGGCGCCTGTTACAATCGAATACAATGCCTCCAAAATAATTGCAATTTATTAGCTTTGCTTAAGAATATTAACAAGTGTTCGAGATAAAGCTCATGCCATTAATTTTGGAGGCATGATCGTCTGCGCTGATTAGTGATTGTTTGGTGCATTGAGTAACGAATTAAAAATAAAAATGCATATTAAAATAAAACAGGAAAATATAGTATAGAAAATATTGAATTCAACTCACTGTTCCACAAAACGGCACGGGCCACTTCTCCGCCCCGTCTACCTTCCTCGATCTCTGTTATTCAAAAATTGATCATTTGAAATATGAATCGGAAACACATTCGTAAAGATGAGACAAAATAAATCATACGGTGTGTAAGGAAAAATGGAAAGAAGAGAAAAAGAGGGAGAAAGACAGAGAGAGAGAGAGAGAGAGAGAGAGAGAGAGAGAGAAAGAGAAAGAAAGAAAAGAAGAAAAAAATAATGAAACGGAAGAATTTCGTTGGTATTGATAATGTAAATTAAAGATAGCAAAACAAGACGCTCGGAAGCTTCTTGTTAGAGCGTTCTGAGGGGTGGAAATAAAAAGAATGATTCCAAATGATGCTATATTAGTGGATTTTCTTTGCCATTTATGAGAACCATAAATAGTCGCATTATATATTTAGAAAAGAAGGGAAATCATTTGTGAATTGATAAGGTTCGATTGATTCGCAGCGAACCACCATCCATAAATGGGCGTCGCCTTTCGAACAGAGAGGGGTTACAGAAGGCTAGAAACAAAAGGTATGATTAAAACATGTCACAATTTCAGTCACAATAACGAATGATCACCGAAACCGAAATGGATGAACCGGCGTGAGATGTACAAAACATAAGTCTTCGAAGTACCGGGCGTGCACGCTGCACCCACTGCACTCGCTCGTTCGCCGGGGCGCCGCCGCCCTGTTGTTTGATTCCGCTATCGGAACGTACACTGAATGCAAACGTTTCGTGTACTTACTCTGCTGCGGAAGGTAAGGTTGATTGTTGGGATTGGGCTGCTTATAGTAGCCCTGGATGTGCTGCGACGGCGAAGGGCTGTGCGTGCGTTTCGTCGCATTCACCTGCGGATTGCCCTGCAAGTTGTGGTAAGCGTCGGTGAATATGCGTTCCGACGAAAGGAGAACTTCAGGTGGACTCACTTTATGCATCATGTGCTGCTGATGCGGAGGCATCGGCCGCTGGGGTAGAAAGATCTGTTGTGGAATATTTTGGATGGCAAACATCTCGCTGAAACGAAACCACACAGAACCGCGCACAGGATTAATGTTAAGCAACTGCCCTGTCCACATCCGGCGGACGTTTTCCAGCCATAACTAACTCTTTCATCTGCCGCTTTCTGTTATCGTCCTCGTTCAACACTTTTTTCAACTGCAAAAACAACTGCTGTTTCTCGTTCCGCAGCTCGTGTAAATTTTTCTCGAGCATCAGAATTTGTTCCTTCGTTTCGCCCAGCGTCATCACGTCCTGCTTTTCCCGTTCCTCTCGTTCCCTTCGCAGGCGTTCCTCCTCTACCTCTGCTTCCATTTCTGCAGCAAAAAAAAAAACGATCATTTAACTTCTATTTAGCAAAACGTGTGTATCGCTCAAATGTACCTTGCTTTTTACGTTCGCGTTCTCGCATAATGTGTCTTTTCAGTGCATTCCATAGTTTCTCTTCCTTTTCTGTTTTGGCTGCAGGCTGCGTCGGCTGCTGAGCAGGCATCTTTAGATACTTTTTGGCACTCATTTTGATCCGGTTTGGGGCTTCCAATTCAATATGAAGGATAGAGGATAACTTAACGGCAATTACTAAGCATATCACTTTTCCGAACACTTGCTAATTGCAGCAATATTCTAAATTCTCGCACAACGTACCAGGGCTTTTTCCGAAATGTTTGTGTTTGCTGTTTTATGTTTTGTAAACGTCATAACGATAGCCCAGTGAAAAATATGCAACAATACAACGATCAACGCACAAAACTAATTTTTGCGATAAAAATAATCGAAATTTGTATTACGAAATGCAAGTGAAAAAAGAAAACATAATTTAAAATAGAATACTTGCATAAAATATGGCTCTATCTATGGTTCTAGTTGTGCATTAATAACCACCTGCTCTGTATCGCCTTTTTCACTGATCTGTTGAAAGATAAATAATGTGTCATTTGGCTGTTTGATGGCTAGCTGGCTTGCCAAATTGTGCGCCTCTCGTTTGCGCCAAAACATAAGACCAATAGGGGATCGTACACTAAAAACCATGTCGCAATTACAAGGAAAACGAGGTGCATTTATCGTGTTGGAAGGATGTGACCGGACCGGCAAAACATCGCAGTGCAAAACACTTGGTAAATACTTCAAGTATAGCACTGAAATGGGACCGCTTTGTAAGCCGGCTTTCTATGTTTTCAGTGAATAAACTGGAGCAAGCGAACATTACCGCTCGGTACATGAACTTTCCGGACCGGTCTACGCAGAGCGGACAACTGATAAACGGATACCTAACCAGAAAGGACGATTTCACCGATGAAGGGATCCATCTTTTGTTCACCCTGAACCGGTGGGAACGAATGAAGGAAATGGAAAAGATTCTTAAAAGTGGTGTTAACCTAATTGTCGATCGCTATTCCTACTCGGGTGTTGCGTTCAGCAGTGCGAAGGGTTTAGATTTGGAGTGGTGTAAAGCGCCAGAAGCCGGGCTTCTAAAACCGGACTTGGTGATACTGCTTACTTTGTCGCCGGAAGCACTTGCGAGACGAGGCGGCTTCGGAGACGAGCGGTACGAAGTTCCAGCGTTCCAGAAAAAAGTCATTGAAAAGTATGGATTGCTAAAGGACGATCGATACTGGAAAGCGATAGATGCTGATAAAACGTTCGACGACCTGACTGTGGAGTTGTATGAAGCAGTGCTAAGCACAGTTGAGAAAGCTGGCGACAAGCCGCTAGAGAAATTATGGTGACCAGTTTTTTTTAAACCCAGTATGTTTCCTTAGGCCAAATCAAAGTTATTCGTGTAAACAATGTTATTTTAATAGGTAAAGATTCCAGACGGGTATTCTATATGCCTTATTTCATAGTTTGGATTAAAGAAAGAATATTTATGAGAATTTTCCAACAGAAAGAACAAACAGTCCGACAGGACAACCACCAGAACGGTTTGCATTTTGGACCGGCCTTGCATTAAGGTGGCTACTCCTTCGAATCTGTGTGTAAAGGAAAAAAAAGTTTTAGCACTCCAATAGTATCATCGCTAATAGCTAAACCACTATTTACCTCAATTTTCGGTTGCATGATATTATGTCCGATTTCTTGAATTTGTCCTTCTTAAAGATAGCGCAGGACTTGGCATCGATGCGTTTGAAAATCTCTAATTGACGATCCTCCTTCTCCTTATCGGCCACCCGTGCATCCACGTCCACCAGTATCTCCTTCACCAGCGACATTGCTTTTTGCAGCTTTTCTTGCTCAATTTTATCTTCGCGCGAGCTTTTCAGCAGCGGATCAATCAGCAACGGATACTTCGTTAAACGCTGCGTAACGAACAAAATACATTCGGGTATGCCTTTCTTCTTTAGCAATGGGTTCTGCTGACAGTGTTTGTACCATTCGGCAAACACATTATCACCGGTCATATAACACTTGAATGTATCGAGCGCCGATCGATGGTTGGAGCAGAATTCGCCATACGCGCTCTTAAGCTTCTGAGCAGACATGGACGAGAAAAAGTCGAGCAGAATGTCGGCGATGCTATCGACTACGTGATGTTCTCGTTGCTTTATTCGTAGCTTGCGCAGAAATCCGGTATGCAGCTCGGTCAGCTCAACGAGCCTTGGAAACATCCGTTCTAGGTTAAGATGGCTGAAGTGTTTCTGAAGACTTTCTACAAATACCTTCTGCATGACTAGTAAGGTTTGAACATGATGCTTCTCCGTCATAATAAATTCATAAATGTGTTCCTGACGCTTCACCTAATAACACAAACAGAGAAAAAGCGTTAACTCATACGGATCATTCACC
Source organism: Anopheles maculatus (assembly GCA_002091835.1). NCBI lineage: Eukaryota > Metazoa > Arthropoda > Insecta > Diptera > Culicidae > Anopheles > Anopheles maculatus. The sequence continues at coordinate 19,938 of KZ063135.1, forward strand.
GATCATGCGCCATACAAACCTGTTTGTCTTTCAATCCCTTAACAACCTCTTTGGGGACACTGGGGCTCCATGAATCGTGCTCATCGATTGCAACGCCCAGGATCGGTTCTGCGCCCAGATCATGCGGACCGATCGGTGCCTCGTGCAGAAATTCATCCCTTATCAGCGGCACGTCGTCTGAGTAACTGCAATACAGAGGCAACAGAGTGTTAAAGCTTTACTTTCTAAATTTGTCCCGAATACGCTAGAAAGTACGTGTAAGTCTCAACGGCGACAACACACGCGCGACACTCTTAGTTTATTGGATATTTTTGAAACTTAAATAAATTTAACTGTAAGCACCGACAAATATACATTTTGAACATGCATTTGAGTACTGTTTAAGTGTGTGTTTGCTTATATTTTACTTCCATAATGCATTCAAATGACGATGAGTCTGTTTTAAATATCACGTAAGAAAAACTAAATACGAATACATTCATATTGAGAAGAAGAGAATTCGACAAAAAGAGAAAGAGAGAGAGAGAGAGATAGAGATAGCAAACAATGAAAGAAACTGGGTTTACACGCACTTATAACAAAAACATATCTTTCTTTTGTTGTTGTTATTGTTGTTGTTGCTGTTGTTGCTATTCAATATATATAATTATCTATATATACTCACTTAGCGTTATTATAACAAAAACTCTTTCTTTTGTTGTTGTTATTGTTGTTGTTGCTGTTGTTGTTGCTATTCAATATATATAATTATCTATATATACTCACTTAGCGTTATCATTATGCACGTTGCCATCATAATAGTCTCTACCCTGATCATCGTGTTGCGAGGAATTGTGGCTATAGCAAGCGAAAGTAAATACAAAAACACATGAAAACGTATAAATAAAAAGAGACCACCGTCGGGTCCGCGCAACAGAAAACTGCAAAGCAAACGAATGAAAGAAGTCACACACACACACACATAAACTGAAAAACGTTGCAAATAGGCAAATAAAACAGAAAGTGTAGCATAAAATGCTGAGAAGAGGGAAGAACACATCGGCATCGCTACCATTGTACGCGCTACACCGCTATGTCCCAACAAAACCAAAAATATAGAACATACTGAGAGAAAAGATAGTGCGCAGTGCAGTGTGATTTTGAAGAAGATTGCAATTGAAGATACGAAGGGGAAATTTAGAGAGAAGAAAGAGACAGACAGAGAGACAGTTTAAAACAGACAGTGTAGCAATAGTAAAACATGTGTCTTTTGCAATCAGTCTGCTAACAGACTTGTCCAAAAACCAATCACAATCTCTCGCCTTGCCGCTATAAGTTGTATTCTTTGTAACCGTGATGGGGAATAATGCATATTGTCCTATTTCATCCGATACTTAAACACTCGCTAACTTAAATAATCAGGGGCGACACCCGTTGGCATTGTGGTATGCGGCCCCCCAGTTGCTAACACTCGCAGAAACTCGACTACCAAAGGAATCCCATTCGGTCCCCGTTCTCCCGTACGTCGGTCAAACTCATGTCTAACAAAAATAAAAAAATGCAAATTCGAGTTGGGATTGCACAGGTTTGAAATCTTGTGTTCCAATATTGATAAAATGATTAACAGGTCCGAATTGTGCATGTGCTACGATGTTAGAGAATCGTTTTATGTTGTTGAAAGATAGTGCGATACGTTGTTCAGCTGGGTTGAAAATTCCTGTCATTTCTAAGGAGATCCGAGAAGATTACCGACAATATGCATATATGTATGGTCATTAGTAGATTGCGCGCGGTTATATACTGTTTTCAGGCTGTTTGATGCAACGCAACCTTGAAAAGAACGTTTAAGCAATTCACATGTTCAACAAAGACAGACACGAGGGGCACAACAGAGATTCAGTAGAGAAAGTTGAAGAGAAACGGAAAGAGTCAGACATGTGTGTCTACCACTTGTCAGGATTGTTACTACCGCTGATAGAGAAGAAATTTAGATTGATGGTATGGTGTGTATCGTTCGAAACAGGATAAAAGCAAATAGATTTCTTCAGGATAGAGAGAATATTGTGGTAATGAAGATAGATATAGAGAGATAATTGGGTTTGTTAGTGAATGAATAGTTTTTTTACTAGCGTTACCTAGCGTGTTGTGATACCACGCCTAATTTGTTAGCAACCAATCGCCACGGAGAGTAACATCCAGTCATTTTTTTGCCACTTTATCATTTTTTGTTCAAATCAATGCAATATATTGCACAACGGTGGTTAGCGTTAGTAATACATAAGAATAAAGACAATTGTGATCATTTAATAGCTGTTGACCTACAAGATCGAATTTGGTTCAAAAATAGATGGATATAAAAGGGATTTGAGACCGACTGATGATGTAATGTATTTGTAGACACGAGCTGGATACTAACTCAACATATACATAAGCACGTGTGTATATTATTATATTAGCCTTTTGGTAGATCAACATGTTAGTAAGAAAATATACATAGAAACGAATCGACAATAGATAATCTCTATGATAAGGCGGATTAGCTCTTCATAAATATACAGCAACAAAACTACTTTACATTGTAAACTGTTCTCGTTTGAACTATTTGAAAGCAATTAGCTTACACGTTTATAGTGAAAAAAAAGCAATTATTTCGAATATTCAACTCATGGTAAAAAGCGACTGCGCCCCTGTGTGTATTACTATAAATAGCGTACCTACTCTCGATCAATTTCTATTCGTTTCATGCGGTAAATAATGAAAGGCTACCGTTTGGCTATGCAAAAGCATATCGAAATCATCGTCAGGCTTTTAAATCATGTGTCACAAACTGATAACGTTAAAAAGCAACCAAACATTACGTCGAAGATGGATGATCAAACGTATGGGGCGAACTATAAGATGCAAATATGTATAAACAGGCTTAAAAGCAAGCTAAATTCGAAACTTTAGATTAAACATTATTCAAAATTGTTTTTGTTTATGCCGAAGTTATTAAACAATGAAACAACTACCAGCAGAAACTGTAAAATACATTCCTAACACATAATAGAGTTTCCAGTTTAATTAAGGTTAAAAACGTTCATTCGCGTATGCAAAAAGTTTGGTTTATGATTAAAAAAAACACAAAAGTTGTTCAACAAATTCACTTAGGATGCATAACAAACTAAGGTTCAAGGTTTAGCTGTGTGTTCATTATTTAAGAGCATCTTGCGACACTAATGTTTTTTTGTTTTTGTTTGGTTGTTTAACTGACGAAAACTTGTTGCCATTTCCAAAGAAGAAAACAACAACTCAACATTATTAGCAGGCCAAAGAAGAGTAATCCATATGATTTAGATTAATTCATTACAATACGGCTTTAAATGAAACTGATGATGCATCACAGCCAATTTCAATTTCCAAAAATTGTACACGAAATCGAGAAAAATCTAGCAAATTTCAATCTCTAATTACCTGTTCGCGGAGCTCTTCTTGTTTGAGCTAGGTTTTGGTTGAGCCTGAAAATATTTCTACAAAATGCAAAAATCATAAGTGGTACAGTCATCAACGTGGAACTTCTGTGCAATAACTCCATTACATACCTTTGCTATTTTTGCTTTACATTCTACTGCGTGCTCTTTGTATGTGGCCAGATTTATTACTGCTCCGCATGCTGCAAGAGGGAAGGTTACAGTTTTTAATCGACTTAACATCAGTCTAGTGCTTTTTTCCAAAACATATTTTGTAATACAAACCATCACAAACAGAGGATTGTCCTTTTGTTTTAGATTTATCTTTCTTTTTGCGGAAAAATAATGAACCACGCTTTCGTCGTTTTTCGTGATGCTCTGGATATTCCTCACTGGAAAGAAACGAATCGATTTAATGATAATCATTTTCTTTTTAAATCCAAACTATATTAAATTCAAATTAAGAAAAAGGACAAAACACAAGAACATGTAACCCTTGGTGAAAAGATTGTTACAATTATGAAATATGCACAATTAACACATCGCTATGTATAAATGAAAACAAAATAGACTAAGATTCAGTCATATATACCATGGCAGGCCATCACACAAAAAGCTGTACGATTGACCTTGTTCTAGAAAGGAATCAGTATCTGAATCTGAACAGACCAAGATAAAGTAGAAAAAGAGAGATACAGAGAGTAGATAGAGGTGAGCTGGGAGATGCACCGGATTCGCACGGTGCATCGTCAAAATACGGATAGAACCGAACATTAGTGGTGTGACAGCAAAAGAACAATTAAAACTACCAACTACAATCACAACACAATTGGAAAGTAATACGCGTGACACACTAGAGCGTAGGAAGAGAGATCGTTTTCGTACGCTTAAAACGCTTAAGAAAGTATTCAACATCAATCAAAATCGATCTAACACGAGAACGGGGTACACTTACTTTTTGTCTCTCACACAAAGTAGTGATCGATCATGAGTTTCATCTTCACTGTCAGAAAGATGCCTCGAACTGTGGCACATTTTTTGCACGCCATTTTGGGTGGGTGGGTGTGTGTGTGTGAGGGAAAGGGGGAGATATTTTTGGAGAGGGAAAGAAAGGAAAATACAACATTATAACAAGCAAAACTAGCTGATCTTCCCTATGAGGACAAACTTGTTTTTTTTTTAATCAAATAAATACTTTGCTGTGTATTGAGATGAGAGCTTCAAAAGAAAAGGGTGTTATATGACATCGACATCAGTTTGAGATCATCATCGACAACGCCTTGTCACCATTGTTTCTTTTAATTTGGGGCAGTAAAACTATAGATTGAGCTTGGCTTAATATCTGTGATTTTTTAAACATCGTTTCTGCATTTAGCATTTAGGGGAGATATAAGTACCAGGTGAAATTTTAACCCCAATCCTGGTGTGTGTCGTTAAGATGGAATTCTCTTATTCAACGTTACAAGCTTCGCAAATATTTTCCTGCCATATTCAATGGCTGGATATCGCAGATTCGCGTAACGCCCGCGAGAGAGCACAATTTCATCGGTTCAATGTTTATCCTTATAGCATTTGATACTTGGCAGTACATTTGGAACAATCTATCGTAATTGCTACTTACGAGGCTAAGGTATCTTCCTTTACGTTCTGATTTCGCACCGGCGCTATCGATGGTGTGGATATGCTCTTTTGTAGAGGAATGCGTGGAACCACCGGCACCAGATTACGTTTCGCCACCACTTTCTCAAAGTCTCGCTGTAATTTAGAGCACAGCAAAAAGGGTAAGAAACTTGACACCGCGAAGACAGTGTGTCGCAGGCTTGCTATACGAACCGCTAATTCAGCCTCGTTTAAAGAATGTGTTGAAATTCCACCCGTACTGTTTCGACTCGTTCGATTGTGGAGCCGTTCCGCGGCACGTAACGATTCCTGCTCCTCGCTGTCCAAACTGGACAAACTAACGCTGCAAGCATGATAATAAACGTTACTTATTTCGACACTGGCCCATTCCGGCCATTCTTAAGCGTACCTTTTGTGTGATGATTTTGTGCATTCGGTTAAATCCTCAATGGCGGTCCATGATTTTCTTCGATCATTATTCAATCCGTACAACACATGATGGTGCGGCCAAACATTAATAGGATTTGCGATCGTCAGATCGGGCAACGAAGGACACGACGAAAACAGCTTCGTCGACGACATCTTAGAAGAAAATTGAATGGGGAAAATGGTCAATATCAATACGTTTCTCATTGACGATGCAAACCAACCAATGGCATTGTCTTACCGTTGAACCAATGCCTCCGCCTAGGGCTGTGTTCTGAAGGGTAGAATTTTTCATATGGGCCACACTTTCCCGCAGACATTGTAGCTGATTGAGTGTGTCTTCTACAGTCAAACGATAAAGAAAACAGATATCCTGGTGTGTGTCGTTAAGATGGAATTCTCTTATTCAACGTTACAAGCTTCGCTAATATTTTCCTGCCATATTCAATGGCTGGATATCGCAGATTCGCGTAACGCCCGCGAGAGAGCACAATTTCATCGGTTCAATGTTTATCCTTATAGCATTTGATACTTGGCAGTACATTTGGAATAATCTATCGTAATTGCTACTTACGAGGCTAAGGTATCTTCCTTTACGTTCTGATTTCGCACCGGCGCTATCGATGGTGTGGATATGCTCTTTTGTAGAGGAATGCGTGGAACCACCGGCACCAGATTACGTTTCGCCACCACTTTCTCAAAGTCTCGCTGTAATTTAGAGCACAGCAAAAAGGGTAAGAAACTTGACACCGCGAAGACAGTGTGTCGCAGGCTTGCTATACGAACCGCTAATTCAGCCTCGTTTAAAGAATGTGTTGAAATTCCACCCGTACTGTTTCGACTCGTTCGATTGTGGAGCCGTTCCGCGGCACGTAACGATTCCTGCTCCTCGCTGTCCAAACTGGACAAACTAACGCTGCAAGCATGATAATAAACGTTACTTATTTCGTCACTGGCCCATTCCGGCCATTCTTAAGCGTACCTTTTGTGTGATGATTTTGTGCATTCGGTTAAATCCTCAATGGCGGTCCATGATTTTCTTCGATCATTATTCAATCCGTACAACACATGATGGTGCGGCCAAACATTAATTGGATTTGCGATCGTCAGATCGGGCAACGAAGGACACGACGAAAACAGCTTCGTCGACGACATCTTAGAAGAAAATTGAATGGGGAAAATGGTCAATATCAATACGTTTCTCATTGACGATGCAAACCAACCAATGGCATTGTCTTACCGTTGAACCAATGCCTCCGCCTAGGGCTGTGTTCTGAAGGGTAGAATTTTTCATATGGGCCACACTTTCCCGCAGACATTGTAGCTGATTGAGTGTGTCTTCTACAGTCAAACGATAAAGAAAACAGATAATTTTTATTAACAACGTTTCACCATATCTAACACCGTCACACAAACTTACCGAGAAAGTTAAACTTGGCCCCTGGACTGTGCGGAGTTACGCTAATGATTGGCACCATGTTGCTGTTGTGATTATTATGTGCAGTCGCGTCACTATTGCTACCTTTTGTTCTTGCCGTTCCAATGACGTTTACCGCACCTGTTGTTGTAGTCTTCGGATCGCAACAGTTCTCTATCTCATGGGAGCAAGCGGATGCATCCGTGCATTTCGGAGTGGCAGATTGATCTTCACTTAAGTAATCAATAACCAGATCAGCATCGTTTTCGTCATCTACAATTACAGTAAATAGCTTGTAAGCAGACTTCGCAAAGATTCGACACACCGCATGAAGCAATACAACAAAAAAAACTACCACAAAGCATTCAAAAGCAAAAGCAATTTCGACCTTATATCCCAAATCACCATATCATATTATGCAGTTTCTTAGTTTAACAATGCCTAACATTCCGCCCTGTAGTTACGTGTTGGGTTAGTTTTCCTCTATTTACGTCCGCCAGCCTTTACTTTACCCGTGGAAGGACAAACAAATTTTACCTGATGACAACAACAAAAGTTCTTCTGATAACACATTATGATTTGCACCATCCATCTTGCGCTTGGAAACGTGCCACAGACACAGGTCGGGAAAATGGAAGAGGTAAATAGTCAACCTACGGATATTTAGCGTCCCGTACACACAATATCGAATGTGGGGGAGAGGAGCAAAATAGCTTCACTGTTCTATCATATCATCCAGCAGAGCCACGATTTTATTCAATCGCTTTATCTTGCTCACATATGCTGCTATCTAGAGTTTTTCGCTGGCAAATTTTCCCGTTTCCCCCTTTTTCAGAACAACATCCACGAAAGGAGCAAATACTTTTTTTTGCATACGTCCATTTCATATTACCACCGCTCCAGAGAGCTCAGGCTCAGAGTGTAGGAAAAAAAACATTTTCTGAACATCCAATAGAACTGTTGAGGCACAAAACATACGGACAAACACCCACACACAAAACTATACCACACAGTTGCACACGGACAACACGAAAATAAACGTTTACATACGTTTTTATTACGTATTAGCAGCAATTTTTGTGCTAGATATCTTAACTTATAAACTTAATAATCTTTCTTTGCTTTTTCTTCTTTACTTTTTTCTTGAAGAAAAATCAATGGCGAATTCCCAAACGTCACTGTGGCGTTGCTGACATATGTGCCGACGTCAGATTTTACGAAGCGAACACAAATCGTTTCTCGTCATATGGAAGCGCGTATGTAACGATCCGTGCGACATCTAGTGTACACTAGCGATAGCTCACCTGTAGCTACATATGCAATCGAACGGTGAAAAAGAATATCTGAAATTTTGGCTTTAGGCCCAAAGAGCGCAAGCATTTAAGAGGCTCAAGCTACAACAACATACAGCATACAAAACCAAATTTGTATGGAAATAAATCAATACAAAATTGGTGAACTTAGTCTTACTTGAGATGTCGGATGGTTGCATTCGAAAATGTCAACCAACGTTAAAAATTCATCTGAACACCGCAAAACGCGCAAAGTACAGATGACATTAACCCACAAAATGAAGTATGCCACTAATAACATTAATAGTTTAATGCAAGTTAAATTTCTGCAAAAGCTATTTCAAAATATTGATGGAGATGACTAGGGTAGTGAGGTTGACTGTGTACCTCTTCCACGATCAAGTGCAAATTAGTCACTACTGACTGATTGAGAAATGGGGTACATACAAAGTAAACTTCTCTGTGATACACAGCTTCTTAAAACCACTTTTCCTGGTGCTCCCAAACAACCTTAGAAATTTGATCGACGTATGAATACCTCTAAGTGAGGCTTACGGGATAACGAAGCCTCTTCGATTATGAGGTCTCCTGGTAGATGAGAACCGTAGACTACACTCCTTTTAGTTAAATTTCTATCCAATAACCTATCCTTCCTTCAACACTCTTAGGGAGATGATAGATGGAATACTAGTTCTATTTAAAACCGAGATTCTTCTCTACGTATCCTTTTATTTGATGGAAAATGTGCTCTGAAGCCCTCAGAAGTCTACAATGTTCAATGTCCTTGATCACACTTCATTTATTGCACTTTTTTTTAAACTAAATAATTAAGTTTGAAACAGGAAGCAATCTGTACTGATCAATCGTACCAACACGCAATATTTGCAATATATTAATTTGAGTCAATCGAGACAGTCATGTGATAAGGTACCGATGATGTTGAGAGGGTAACTTGAACAAAATAACATTCACGTGATCATTATTTTGGACAGCTACAAGTTGAAAATGGTCTTTGCGCCTAACACCCCGCAGAAGAATGATCAATCAACGCTGCTGTCGTTTTGCAGTTTCACGCAAATACAAATTGAATACTAAGCTATAATACACGATCGTTCATCTACACGAATGCGACAAAAAGCAAGAAACCTGCATTCTAACGAATCTGGAAGCAATTTTATACGTTGATTATTTGCTCCCTGTTTATTCGCCACATTTGAAAAGCATGCGCGCCGCCAAAACCAGGCGGATGCATGTTATTGAATATTTAAGAGCAAAAAGGTCAGGATGTTATCAGTGCTCGGCTGAACGTTACGCTCGTAACGGTACGTAAGAACAGGGCGCTGAGCATTTGCCTTCTCTTCCTTACCCCAAAACATTGATTTAATCTGCGACGCTACTTCGCGACTTGTCCGGTATGACTTTATTTAACACATCGTCGGTAAATGATCCTCTCGTGCAAAGCTGCTACCTAGACAGATTCCTCAGTCGAGGAAAATACGTAGGGCTGGGTTGATCGTATCCCAGCAGCGGCCGCATCATCGTCGTCATCATAAATCTGAGCGGTGTTGAAATTTCTTCTTTGCTCCAATGCAAAATGAAGCTATTTGCAAACTTTTAACCATTTCCAACCAATCTCAACGAGTGTGTGTGAGTTGTATTTTCTGTGATATTGATATCTAGTGAAACCAATGCAGACAACAACCATGTCTTCCGTGAACGTTTCAAAGAAAGTTCCTCGTGAGCCGAAAGTGTTGCTACGTAGCACTTCGTTCCAGAAGCTTTGTTCCGTATCGTACAACTTCAAAATAGAAGGTAAATTCTGACGCAACCTGCGCAAGCCCGTGTAGAAGTGATTTAAAAAATTTACGTATATTTTTATATCCTCGCCACCGCCAACACCTCCCTCAGCAATTCAATCGTATAAGGAACACATCAAAACGGTGATAAAACTCCTGAAGATCGCAACCCGAGTGTACGTCATCTCGGTTTATTTCAAATTTATAACCACCGTCCTTTTCAACGAGTTCTTCGTGAAGCTGTACACCCAACTAAAGGTAATATTGGAAAGAGCGTTAAAATTTACAGTTTTTTTTAAACTCTTCTTTAAATACATTGTAATGACTCCTTAGACAAACTACATCATCACAAACGAAGTGCTGGAATCACCAAGATCTTTCTCCTCTAAGCCGGACGTTAAGCACAGCCGCCATCAAGAAAGCCACGATGCTTCACAATCGCGTGGGCCAATGAAGTCAAATGTTATTTCGCATTACAAAAATGCCGTTCAAACATTCCTGGCATACACTTGCATCGGGTACATTGCACTGGAAATAATTTCTCTGATAACAACCCTTTGGCTAGCTTCGAACATACCGTTTGGTCTCATGTTTCTCATGCTGGACTTGAGCTACATAGGATTCATTATGTTTAAGGTAATGTTTTAATACCCGTGGAAAAGGACTAGATCTTCACCTTAATTCTTTCCTTCTTTACTCTTTACAGATTGCCTTGCACTAAGGACATGAGCTAACTAGTCTGCTACTTTGAGACTTTACCGTATGCGCATCCAATGGAAAACCCTACTCGAACTCGAAGGTCGATGTCAAAATTCAACGATCCTTTTCGCACCATTTAGTCCACCAACTATAAGTTACAGTGAACATGAAACTCGTCAGTCAAACGCTAGGCGCAGTTCGGCACGATTTGTCCGACTGCCAGTTTTACACAAACAGAAATCACGGCCGGGCCCTCCTTATCGCCGCCAACCACGGTGGTAGTAAAAATGTATATCCAACGAAGAAAGGAAAATGGAAAAGCTTAAGTAAATAAAACGCTTATACCTAAGCAGAAGAACACGAAACTATTGTACGGGAACAATGTAATACCATTTTGCTAGTCCGCACTTTCTCTCCATTTATCTCTCTCTCTCTCGCTCGCTGTGGTACTGGTGTTTAAATTCTAGAATCACAACAAACTATCTTCTCTCACGAGAGCTTTTATAGGGGTTTTCCACCGCTTTGATAAAAACCTTTTTCTCGTGCCACAATCAAGAAAGGCGATATTATTCTTGATAAACAAATACAAATTCGGACACGGAATTCTTAAAGCAGGTGTTCTTCTGCATAATTGATCTTTACCCATACGCATTGGATAAATATATCACAAACGATTGCAAATTCTGAAGGAGCGAATGCATTATGTATCCGTTTCACATAAACGCAGCTACAACCCTGCACTGACACGACGGGGTGACGTTTCCTGAAGCCGCATTTAAATACTTTATTTTCAGTTAGTTCATGCAGACATTTCGGCGAGGTTACACGCGTTCGTGTAGTGTGATATAGTCCTTCCAAAACGTCGTGTCCTTCCCGAGGCCGGAGGAACCAAGACGCCGTGTAGCCTCCTCCCCACCACAAGACATACGCTCAATTTCGTTTGATTTTTTTACACTTCTTGCCTCGGCTTAGTAATCGCTTCACAACGAGTACAGTGTTGAACGCAGAGCAAAGAAAAAAAAAGGATACGCGTGTGCCTGCTCTGCTTGCTGCTAGTCGTATGTGCTGCTGTGCCCCGTGTCCTCGTAGTTCCGTAGCGGTATATTATCAACGCAATACATGGTAGATTTATGTTATCTACAGCATATACAGGCAATATTATCGAATCGCCTTACTGCACCGAAGGATAAAAACCGATTCTACCGGCAAATTGTCTGCGAATCCCTTAGGGCATTAGGCAAATCAAATTCCCAGTGTTCGTACCGTGGGGCAGGCTCCACGTTTTTGTGTCTTCGAAGCTGTAAAATCGCTTGATACCGTTACGCGATACGAAGCACATTATGATAATGTGTTCAGCAACCTCGGTCCGCATAGCGGAGAACGTGCAGTGCAGATTAATAGCACGTCTGAGAGACCCACCAGCCCAAGAATACCGATGACGTCACAAAAGCGTAGTGAAACACTGTAAATTATCGTACTTTCAGTGTACTCTGTACAAAGGGTTTGCGGAACATTAAAAAACAAAATTGTCCAAAGTTCTTTCATTTTGTGCAAAAACGTAGCGTGAATGGAAAATGCAAGTGAGTGCGTGAGTGAAAAGTGTCGCAAGCATACATACATCAGTGAAAAAGCTGACCGTCGTTCGTTTCAGTCCTTTTTTGTTTTGCTACGAGGCAACAAAAAAGAAAAGCTGGAGGAAAACTGCTATCACAGAAGTGCGCAAAAGCGTATAGTGTCACCATTCCCTAAAAATGAAGTAAGGCATCGAATAGTTATCAACACACAAAGCGTGTTATGGACATCTGCAGTGCTTACTACATGAGTGTATATAAGAAATTATGTATTCCGTTCGTGAGAGCGTGAATGAACGTAAAACGCAGCCATGAAAATGATACCTGAGCCATAGAGGACTAGAGCGAAAATCGCTACACCGTTACCTACGGTAGCGTCGTG
>KZ063135.1:32596-55096 GCA_002091835.1 Anopheles maculatus
ACACGACGCGGAGAAGCAGCCCGTAGCAGAGGGCAAGCAAACAGTTCTAGAAAAAGGATACTTTGTACGGCATTAAAAAGGAAACACAGCGCGTTTATTTACAGCCGCGGTGTGCCAATAATGCTTGTGTCCTATTTTCTTCCGTTTGCCCATGCAATAATTGTAGCGACTGCACGAGCCACTGTCGAAAGTGTTTGTTTGTTTGTTTGCTATTTGTATACTGTAATACAGACTATTTTGTTGCATTTCGCTATTCACTACTTCCGCATCCGCTATTTATCCGATTCCATTTTCCATTATTATTGTCATGCAATCCAGCAGCAAGCCTCTAAAGGATTTAATTTTCCTTTGTACTGTCTGTCTAATAGCATCCACTCTACCGTCCGGTTTCCCAGTTTTTTAAACACGTTGCGTTAAACTAACACCGTGTACTCTACTACTCTGGGGGGTGAACGTCGAAGGTGCGGATTATTAAAATCAATAAAATAAAAATAAAAACATGAAGGATGGTTATTTGCATTCTTCAAGCGTAAGACAACCTTATGCGGGCAGCAATTTGCAGAAATTTGCTTTCTTACGCTACAATGATGTACTACAGTGAATAGTCAAAAAAAGTGTAATTTAAAACGGAGCACATATATTCTTTATCTACATCCTCCATTTCGTAAACATAAACCAAACTTTCATATTCAGCAAAACTTCTTCCCTTTTGTTTCAGTCCGACATGTGAAGTGATACTGTAATGTACAGCAGCGTACGTGTATAAGAATCGTAGTAGTTTAAAATAAATGTGATCGTTATAATATTCATCACACTCAATTAGATCGACCGTTTTAATAAGTAGCGCAATACAAACAACAATATTATTAATGCACAATGCCTGTACGCCGTGGACATGTCGCTCCCAAGACAACGCTTATCGAGACGATTATTCGAAAATTTGATACACACAGTAAGTAGTGGATGACCCTACCCCCATCATGGTCACAGCTAATCAATTAGCATAAGTCATACATATATTTCTTGACACATATATTCATGCCACCTTTTCTTACTGCATAATGAGTCACACAAGGCAGCAGTAGTAGTTTTGCGTATCGAATCGTATGCAAAAGCTAAGCTACGCTAAGCACCCATCATGATCAATCAGATGCGCTAGAACGATTTGAACGATTCCTTTTCTTACCTTTGTTGCAGATCGAAGTTTTTTAGTAGCAAACGCACAGCCAGAATCATGTCACATCATCTTCTGTTCGGATGGTTTTTGCAAAATGACGGGATTCACCAGGGCGGAAGTGATGCAGCGATCGGCCTGCACCGATTTCTTGCAGGGCCAAATGACCTCGGTCGGTGTGATGGATTCAATCCGAGAGGCGCTAAGAAAAGGAGAAGAAAAGCATTTCGAAATTCTTTACTACAGAAAAGATGGTAAGTTTGAATACAGATTAAACTGTGATTTATTTATTAACAAAACCAGACACGATCAGTCGAAATGTTGCGAAATAATTATTACAAGTCTGCAATAGTTTGAAAGTTACTTTACATTATGTCGATCTTTTTTTAAGTGTAGTAATTGAGTAAACATATTAAAAATAATAGTAAAATACAGTCTGTTTCCCACTTCTGCGGTTCGTAAATACGCGTATTTCAACGTATGATAGTACGTAGAGTTTTGTAAGCAGGAAAATGATTGTATTTAACAAAACTATTTACTTAACGGGAAACTATACCGCATACTCTATCAAGCTTCATCGGGATGACGATCATTCCATGATGACCCTTTTGAAACATTGATTTATATTTCCCGTTATGGGTACAATCAAAGTTTTTTTCTATTTTTCAAATAGGAAAATGTGCGGAATTACTGAATGTTTGAACATAACAATTACAATTCTACGATGTTAACAACTTTTGCTTACTAAACAAAATTTATGAAAATATGCGTGTTTCTTCTACATAGAATACCGTTTTTTCCTTCGAATATTTATTGAGTAGCTAAGAGAGATATTATAAATATGTGATTTGACAGCATTTTGCTAGGAAATGGCTCAAATATTTTGTCATGTTTATCTTATAGTACTTGAAAAAGTCTACCACCAAAGCTAAAAAAGGAATGCTTCAAAATACTCGCTACAATTCGAATTGTATTTAGGGATTTTTTGTCCTTTGGTCGCCACGTGTAGCCGCGCCCTAAGTTATGACAGAATGTCAGCCATACTTCGTCGCACGTGGCCAAACGACGACCACTGTGCGTCAACACAAAAACGATTTGTCGACAAAAATATCCCCGTTCAGAAGAAAATTTGTATTGATTAGTACGGCATGGAACCAGCCATTCTCCTGCCTGCACGTGATGTTCTTTAGTCTTTAATTTGAGCATTTCATCTGCATTGTTGTGCATTCGGGAATGAAAAAGGAACAATGCGGAAACAATCGGACTAGCTCGTGCAACGTTGACAGCGCTCACAGCAAGTCACACATTTGTTTATTTTCGTCGCCACAATACTGATAAGAGAGAACAGAAAAAAAACAAGCGAGTGATCTACGCGTTAATCTACATAGCTGCAATGAGTAGTGTTTACTCATCATCCACTATCTCGAATTGTGGTGACCAAGGAGAAAGCAGTGTATCCAACGATAGTGGTATTACCCGAGTGCAAACCGTGCAAATCGACGCTACAATGAGGCCCATACGACCATACGTTTCGAATCAGCGAACTAGATCCGACAGTGATATGGCGGTGGAAACAAAGGAACCCACTGACGAGGAAGGTATCGTCGAGTCGCCCGTACTGCAGGACGCCCGCATGAACGAGATGGAGGAACGATTACGACGAAAGCTGCAATTTTTCTTCATGAACCCGATCGAAAAATGGGAAGCGAAGCGCCGTTTTCCGTACAAGTTTGTAGTGCAAGTTATCAAAATAGTGCTCGTAACGTTACAGCTCTGCCTCTTTGCACATTCCCGCTACACACACGTGAACTACACGTGGGACAATACCGTCACCTTTTCGCATCTATTCCTCCGCGGCTGGGACATTACGATGGAGGTGAACAACTATCCGCCCGAGACGGGCCCACTCTCGGTGTACATGATTGATGAGTTCTTCAAAACGATTGATTATGCCGCATCCGGATATGCGAATTTGCCCCAGGCGATCGGACCGTACTCATTTCCCACCGAAGACAACACGATGCCACCCATGCGTTTGTGTCTGTACCGATACAAAGACGGTACCATCTTTGGATTTAACGAAAGCTACGTCTTCAATCCGGAAATTGACTCGCTGTGCGTGGACCTGTACCAGAACGTGACCGTCAACGGTAGCCAACCCTATCTGCACGATAAAGACATCCACATCAACTTCTCCGCGCTGGTAAAGGCGGAACTGACGTTTGCCATCAAAACGGTCAACTTTAAGGCGGCCGGACCGATAACGGCTCCCGACTGCTATCGTTTTGACATACTGATCCTATTCAACAATCAGGACCACGACGGTCAGATGGTACTGCGGCTAGAAGCGGAACCAACGCGCTTGGTATGCCACGGCGACGTAGAGTTTATCAAAAACTCTCAGATCGATGACGCACTCCGCAGCTTGCTGAACATTCTGGTGATCGTTATCTGTCTCGTCTCGTTTGCTCTGTGTGCTCGGGCCATTTTCCGCGCACAGATACTACGGCTGGCCACGTGCGATTTCTTCAAGCAAGCCTACGGGAAAGATCTGAGCTGTGAAGGCAAATGGGAATTTGTCAACATGTGGTACATTATGATCGTTTTCAACGACGTACTGCTCATCATTGGATCGGCACTGAAGGAGCAGATCGAACGAAAGCACTTCATTGCGGACGATTGGAACGTTTGTTCGCTGCTGCTTGGCGTAGGAAATTCGCTCGTCTGGTTCGGTGTCTTGCGCTATCTCGGATTCTTCAAAACGTACAACGTCGTGATACTAACGCTCAAGAAAGCAGCTCCAAAGATTAGCCGATTTCTGCTCTGCGCCCTTCTGATTTACGCCGGCTTCACCTTCTGTGGGTGGCTAGTGCTTGGGCCGTACCACATCAAGTTCCGGTCGCTTTCCACCACCTCCGAGTGTCTGTTTGCGCTCATCAACGGTGACGACATGTTCGCCACCTTCTCGATCATGTCGGAGAAATCCCTGATGCTGTGGTGGTTTTGCCGCATTTATCTGTACTCCTTCACCAGCCTATACATCTACGTTGTACTGTCCCTGTTTATTTCCGTCATTATGGACGCGTACGACACGATCAAGAAGTATTACAAGGATGGTTTCCCGCAGAGTGACCTCCGACTGTTTGTGGGACCCATCAGCCCCAACGACTTCTCGAGCGGTGTGTTTCGAGAGCACGAAGAGTTTGATCTGGAAAGCATGTCGTTCCTGGACGTGGTGAAGCGAATATTTTGTTTCCGTAGCAGTAACGCCGGCCCGACTGGTTACACATCGTTACTACCAAAGGCATCCTCGTCTAGCTTTGTAAACAATTAGCCAATTCCACTTCTCTTCTTCTCAGTATCGTTATATTGATTATTTTGTTATGAACTTTTGGAATAAATTTTACAAATCCAAAACGTGTTCCCTTTTTCCTCTATCTCGCGTGAAAGAAAATAGAACTAGGGGCAATGGGAGACAAAAAGATAAAACATAGTAAAAATCAACAAAAAAAAAAGAAACCTTCCTTGGTTAAGAGCATGTTTGCAAACTTCTTCGTACTACTACTAATTTAACTCCCTGCATGCGTGTTTGTATGTACTCCAAACATGCATGTTTGCATTCTTCTAGTTTTAATATGTTGATGAATGGTGACTTGGTCTTGAATACTTACTAATTGGAATGTTAATCAAAATGTAGACAAAAATCTATACTTTCCTCATATCATCTGTTAGCCAATTTCACCGGTGCAATACCAGCACCATTGTTTCTTCACTCTTAATAAAACGATGCAACCGTTACGAAGCTGCGCCGGTACCATATTGGGACCAAACTGCATAAATAATTAAACTTTCAAAATATTGCTATCTCCATTCTCTTTGTTGCACAACAACGTAGGAACCAAATTTCTATGCTCGGAAGTGATCGCTCCAATCCGCTCGGAAGTCGACGATATCTCTTTGTTCATTATAAACTTTGAAGATTTATCCAATCCATCGAATCCGGAGCCGATCGAGCAAGTGAAGCTAAGTAAATGTGAGTTATTGTTTATAAACCGTTTAGCTTTGCACCATGCAGACCTTTTCTAACGCATTCGTGACGCATTCTCATTGCAGTTGATAAGGCGAGAGCTAGTTTTCGACAATCATTTAGAATTGGACACATTGCGCTACGTGATCGAGGCCTTCGATTGGCGGGATATCTAACGCCTCCCTCCGACGCAACTCAAGATGAAGACGAAATTATTGCCCCGAAGCACCCTATGGAGAGGTAAGTGTTTGTTGTTGCACATGATAGTGTAAAACGATTAAAACATGGTTCCTTTATGTATATGAACATATATCACTTTATTTCTTTCTCTCTCTCTCTCTTCATTAGTTCCACCAATAAGAATACAGTCCTCAAGGTGGAAGCTAATATTTGGGCACCGATGTCAACACCTGCCCTAACAAGAACAAAGGAACTGGACTGTCTTCCGCACGATATGGACACATTGAGTGGACCGGGCGAGATTGTAATCACGGCACCCGATGTAAGAACCCCTAAACTTAAGGGTTGGACAATATCCATAAATAATGCGGGATTATTGTTTTTCACAACCCCTCTTTTTGCAGATCACGCAGAACAATGCGCGAATGGAAAGCAAAGAACATAGTTCAAGGGATATAAAACCAGAATTTGTGCAAACGAAGAGCTTAGATTTTGAAGCGCAATTAAAACGTAAGTGTGCCCTCTGCGCATCAGAATATTTCGTTCCGTTTCGTTTAGTCCTTCTTTTGTCGCTTTCTGTCTTTCTTTGTCTCGTTCTTTATCCTGTTTCTTACTCCCTGTATTTAAGAGCTCATCCTCTACTACGCAGAAGGATAGGGTTTTAAATTATTCATTCCCTAAGAAGTTTTTTTTTATGAACTGTTGGACTCATTCAAGTTCTCATGAACTTTTGATCTTTAGCTATTGCTTATGCTGAATGTAACCATTGTTATGGAACGAATACGGCATAATTTCTTGTCGGATTCTATTTTTTAATAGCATACTCTTGTTAATTCATAGCAAATTGAATTCGAAGAGATTTGTACGACTCTGGCGTCGATCGTCGATGATCGATGTAACAAATCTGGTCCCTTTCGTAGCTTATTTATGCATTTCGGGTTTACTTTATCATTTGTATACATCGACTGTGTGCTTTTGCAGCTTCTTCTGCAATCCATTCCATATGTTTGTGTTTCATTCACACCCGGAATATGTACTCATGCAATGTATTGTAACAGGCTGGTTTTTGCTCTTTTGGTTGAACAATGGTTTGCACACACACTGTCAGTCACGCAAGCTTGTTATCGTTTCGTAGCCATTTGAAGGTGTGCGCGATATGGCAAAACGGGACACTACTTGCAACAACAGCAGCTCCAGCAACAGCACACGTGTCCATTTTACTTGCGGATGTTGTTTTTCATATAACATATAACGTTTTGGTTACTTTATAGATGTGGAAAGCGCGAAACTAATTCGCTGTTACGAAAACACTCATTCCCATACAAGCCGTGGATTCGTAGAAAAACGTGCCCATACGGTAGATGATTTCATGAGAGGTAAAGCTACTATTTCCTTACGTATGACCGCACGACACTTTCAACATTTCTTCGGTAACGAGATTAGCGAACCAAACCAAGCAGCTCTAACCATATTTCTCTAAAACTCTGGCACCCCTTCTTCCCACATACACACCATATGCTCGATAACATTTTTAAAGCAGAAAACCGCTGAAGCGATTTACACATTTTAAAGCAACAATATTCTTGCCGCTTGTAGGCATTATTTATCTCGGGTGCCCATTTCTTCTTCATAGAGGCTGAGAGGGCCTATCAGGCCACACAATTGTCTGCTTATGCTTATTTAGGTCGTTGCACTTTTGTTGACAGTTCCTCCACCGCCAGATAATATAGACAGACCAACCAATCAACATTGTAATCGCCGAGACTGGCCACGATCTTTGACAAACTGAATTGCTCCTCTGCGTGGTCAGCTCTAGGACTGCAAAGTCGTGCAAACAACACTACCAAGAAACAAGAGCGTTTGCATCTTCACATCTACTAATCTTCCAAAACACTGTCGCCGATGTACAGCACCATAACAATTAGAATCGATAATGAGCTGCGTTGTTTTTCTTTTCGTATTTCCTTTTTTTTATCACTCTCTTCTGCTGTGTCTCGACTTCTCTTCTTTTCATGCGCATCTTTTATTTTTCGAACAATCCCTTCCTTCCACCTGTACTATATATTAGAGAAGATATTATCATTACAGATGCCGATTAACAACATCAATATTGTGCATTTCTTTACGCATTGTTCACGTGTTTTTTGTAGATAACGAAACCAAATCTAATTACTACTCACTACTTCTACTACTACTACTACTACATCCATTTTCAAATAACGCGCGCATCCATCATATGTTGTAAATTAACTTTTCATACCAATAATATGCATTCGCCTTAATGTAACGAACAAACTAACTCTGCATGTCTCTTTTGCTGCTCATGTAGAATGTTTAATCTCACCACACCCATTAACACTCGAGTTTTGTTGAAACTAAATCACCACCAAACCCTCTCTTCTTAACTTGTTTGATTTTTATACTTTTATACGTTCCTACGCTCTGCCATTTTCAGCTGCAAAACTATTTAAAACAAAAACACACACACACATACTATTTTCTGTAAAAGCTTCATATGGAAAGGGGTATATTTGCTATTGTTGAAAATTTTCATTATTTTAGTTTGCTGGCTGAAAACTGTATAAATATTCAATCAAGAATCAACCTTTTTTTATTGTTGCCGAAACATTCGCCATCCTTCCCCCCTAATTGAGGTGAGTAACAATAACAAGTTCTGACATCATCTCAAACCGATATTTGTTGTTTGTTGCCTGTCTAAAACAACACGTGTTTCCCCGTATAAAATATCGTTTTAGTTTCCCAAAAAACCAGCGCCTTATACTACTACTACTACTACTACTACTGTTGTTTTGTTTATTTTTCTCGCCCGCGTAACAGTCTCCCGCGTCCGCAGTGCTTTAAGTGTCCTGTTTTCTCTTTTCTCTCGCTCGTTTCATCTCCTCTTTTCTCTGTTTCTTTTTTATTGTTTGTTCTGTTTTGCTTTGTGTGGTTTCTTATGAGATGCATCATTTTGAACTCACTAGGAACTATACTACTTTTGCAG
This sequence comes from Anopheles maculatus, assembly GCA_002091835.1. Lineage (NCBI taxonomy): Eukaryota > Metazoa > Arthropoda > Insecta > Diptera > Culicidae > Anopheles > Anopheles maculatus. The sequence goes on from KZ063135.1 coordinate 40,982, forward strand.
TGCGCAGTGGACATTTAGTAAGCGGTTCCCGTACAGTTAAATACATCATAATATACCAGGCGTCTCCATGGTGAAACTTTTGTTAGGATTGTTGGGCTAAATGAACAAATTTAGTATAAATTTATTCATCTCTAGGATAAGATGTCAGAGGAGGTACAAAAAAGACATAAACATAATTTTATCCTGATATAATGTTCCATAATGTCCACTGTGCAATGGTTGGTGTTGTGTTTTCAGTTTGTTCTTTCGCATTATTGTCCAGCATCCCTCTTCGTCAGCTTCAATCTGCTAGACTATTTGCCTGCATTCATGTATGGTTCGTGAGGATGGAAAAGTAATTCAAATTAACATACATCGTTCGGGCTTGATCGAGTTTGAGTTCTCTTCTTTTCATGCGCATCTTTTATTTTTCGAACAATCCCTTCCTCCCACCTGTACTATATATTAGAGAAGATATTATCATTACAGATGCCGATTAACAACATCAATATTGTGCATTTCTTTACGCATTGTTCACGTGTTTTTTGTAGATAACGAAACCAAATCTAATTACTACTCACTACTTCTACTACTACTACTACTACATCCATTTTCAAATAACGCGCGCATCCATCATATGTTGTAAGTTAACTTTTCATACCAATAATATGCATTCGCCTTAATGTAACGAACAAACTAACTCTGCATGTCTCTTTTGCTGCTCATGTAGAATGTTTAATCTCACCACACCCATTAACACTCGAGTTTTGTTGAAACTAAATCACCACCAAACCCTCTCTTCTTAACTTGTTTGATTTTTATACTTTTATACGTTCCTACGCTCTGCCATTTTCAGCTGCAACACTATTTATAACAAAAACACACACACACACATACTATTTTCTGTAAAAGCTTCATATGGAAAGGGGTATATTTGCTATTGTTGAAAATTTTCATTATTTTAGTTTGCTGGCTGAAAACTGTATAAATATTCAATCAAGAATCAACCTTTTTTTATTGTTGCCGAAACATTCGCCATCCTTCCCCCCTAATTGAGGTGAGTAACAATAACAAGTTCTGACATCATCTCAAACCGATATTTGTTGTTTGTTGCCTGTCTAAAACAACACGTGTTTCCCCGTATAAAATATCGTTTTAGTTTCCCAAAAAAAAACAGCGCCTTATACTACTACTACTACTACTACTACTGTTGTTTTGTTTATTTTTCTCGCCCGCGTAACAGTCTCCCGCGTCCGCAGTGCTTTAAGTGTCCTGTTTTCTCTTTTCTCTCGCTCGTTTCATCTCCTCTTTTCTCTGTTTCTTTTTTATTGTTTGTTCTGTTTTGCTTTGTGTGGTTTCTTATGAGATGCATCATTTTGAACTCACTAGGAACTATACTACTTTTGCAGTGCGCAGTGGACATTTAGTAAGCGGTTCCCGTACAGTTAAATACATCATAATATACCAGGCGTCTCCATGGTGAAACTTTTGTTAGGATTGTTGGGCTAAATGAACAAATTTAGTATAAATTTATTCATCTCTAGGATAAGATGTCAGAGGAGGTACAAAAAAGACATAAACATAATTTTATCCTGATATAATGTTCCATAATGTCCACTGTGCAATGGTTGGTGTTGTGTTTTCAGTTTGTTCTTTCGCATTATTGTCCAGCATCCCTCTTCGTCAGCTTCAGTCTGCTAGACTATTTGCCTGCATTCATGTATGGTTCGAGAGGATGGAAAAGTAATTCAAATTAACATACATCGTTCGGGCTTGATCGAGTTTGAGTTTTACCAACCGGAATGGCTTAACAACAATGTTCAAACGATGTGCAAACTGTAATGTAAACTCTCAATAGTATTGCAAACCTGTACAGATGTAAAATATTAGTTCTTGTCGCTTTGCTTATGTCGAAGAACACACGCTCGCTTACAAATGGTGGCTATTGAGAAATACCATTACTGGACGTATTCCTCCATACGTGATCATAAACTCATCGCAACAACTAGCTTACCATGTGAGATGCAATGCGTGGAAACTGTTATTTAAAATACAGCTGCACAAATTCGAACCCGCACCCAACAAGAGCCTCCATCGCTTCTACCTAATGTACCTAATGTAGAGAATGTACTATGCTTTGTTTGGTAGATATATTTGTGTCATTACTTCGTTTCAGATCGTACGTCTTTGTGTAGTGTTTTTTGTTTCTTCTTCTACAATTTAGCTATGTGGTTATGCATTGCATTGTTGTTCGTGCGTTCGTTATTAGAAGCTGCAGAAGTTACCCAAGCATTACCCTCACGGTGTAGTGTACAGAATGGATGTAATAATACAAAAGGCTACTTACTACTCATTAAATATTTCTACAAATAACATTACCGATCCAAAAACACCACTGAAAGCAACATTCAAACCAACCAAAACAAAAAAAAACCAAACTAATCGAACTTCCTCTGTGTGCGTTTTTCTTTTTCTCTGTCTCTGCCACGTTCCGCCAACCCTCTAGGTCCGGTAAATCATAATGCAAGATTGTACTTTCCTTACGTCTCATCAGAAAGCGACCTGCAGCGGTACAAAGCTGTCCCCGTGAAGCAAGCTGTCACGACGGCGCAAGATGCGAGGACCAGTTCATCACTATCAAACGTGCCTTCAGACTCGCTCAAAGCTAAGGTAGGTGTGTTGGGGTTGCCAGTAGCCAACCCCGTCACAGTATGCGGGGGTGCCCAAAATGGGTTGTTTTGGCGTTTTGCCGGAGGACGTTCCCGCTTTCTATGTTTTTCATTCACTCCTCAAATTATTTATAAAACGCAGGACAATGGCTCTGGCAAATATTTCCAAGGTACACGGCAGACCATAAACATGGGAGAGAAGGTGGCACAGGTAAGACGACACACAATCAGCAGCAGTTGTTGTTGGTGTCAACATGTTCGAACAAAAACAGCATCGGTGTTTCTGGCTGATTCTGGCGCATGTTTATGTGTACTCACACTCACTCTCTTTCTCTCTCCGTGCTTGGCTTGTTATTATGATTGTCCTGCATCTTGCACACTGATTAGAAAGACCATGATGTGTGTGGAACGCTACAAATTATTATTAGCTAGAACAGCTCTCGAAAATGCCTTCTCGCTTCGCTAGTACGCCTTCCCAAAGCTTACACACAGTGCTTCCTCCTTTAACTGCTTTTGCTTGATTGCATTGGTCCGTTCCGTGTGTGTGTGTGCGATTATGTAAAATCGTTATTAAGCAGCCGAGCTCGTCTCGTGACGAATATGAGTGATTTCGGCGGGGGCAAAAGGGAGCAATTTTCTCCAACATGCAAATGGGAAAAACACCACCGTACGCGCTGTGCTAGCCGCTTCAGAAACGAAGATGACGGATATAGAAAAGCATAGGATTGGTAGTGCTGCTTCTACTACTGCACACACTCTTTTCTATCCATCACACCTGTTATGGTCTCTCCTGTTGGGCTGGTCGGTCGGTACCGTCTACTACGCGACGACATTCACGGGATCCGCTAGCCGGATGTCCTTTTCACTCTACGCACCGCGCTACACAACAAACACTACGGTAGGTAGTTTCGTTGCTTTGCATGTCTGCGTGCTTCGTGTGGTCGCACACACTAGACCACACTGTAGGTGTTGCTTGAACCACCTTCAACAAATTCCTGCCATTCCCCCCCCCTCCGCCGTCTTTTCGGTCGTCCTTTCGCACCACTTTTCTTGGTATGTGAGTCCCGTGCGGGCATGTGTGGTTGTGTGTTGCTAATGGATAGGAGATTTTATGGCACACAGTCGCGTAGAGAAGACGCTGCTGCATCTCGCGAGCAGCGCGGCAGTGAGAGCGAACGAATAATCGCCGTGAATTCTTCGAAACGAATCCATTCCATCATAGTATCTCACGCTACACCCACGTGCCACACAATGGGGCGCAACCAACCCTGCGTCCTTCGTCTCACCACTACGACAAGGATCCGCGTAGAGGTGTGTGTAGATGGGGAAGGATACGAATATCTTTGACTCCCTCTTGAAGTCCAAGTGCAAAAAGGACCTATTCCCGACAGCGCCTGCCAGCGAGCCAGTGGAAGTTAAGCGTTCGCAACGTTTGGTAGTCGGTCGGTCGGTCGGTCCGTCGTAGTCGCACCGAACCAGTCGGAATTCCCTGCAAAGCCTTTACCGTACCGTAGAGAGCGGATACAGCGATCGGGAGGCAGGCAGGCAGGCAGGCAGGCAACCAGCAGAGTGAAAGTATAGAAACTCGGTTTCCTTCTACGTGACGGCCCCCGTATTATGGCCATGCTAGTTCGGAGCACTCATTTCGGGAAAAACATAATTATATAATGTTGTTGCCTATCGGTATCTAGTTTCTGGCTCCCACACTATCTTTGGACATCATAATTTCCGTATTCCCACCCCCACACTCAACGGTTCTTCCGGTAGTAACGTTTTTTGTAGCGTGGCGTACTGATGGCCAATTTGTAGCCTATGTTGGTAGATCATCCAGGTGTAGCAATTGCTCGTCATGTATGTGTGTGATAAATGTCTGGTGGCTTAATGTTGGTGATGTACAGACGAATAGTTGTGGAGTGAATTACACGAATAACTGGTGACTTCCTGCTGCCGATAGAGGAGGACCAGTTTAACGCAGCATTAAAGTAGTTGCTCCGTACTGATGCTCACTACAAATTACGGTTGAATTTGCAGGAAGCTTCGCGCTGTCGTCCTGAAAACGACAACCTCACAAGTGGCACGAGGGGACTACTGCTGCTGCGGAACAGGGTGCCTAATGAAAGTGTGTGTAGAAAAGCGTCACCATTAACCGAGTGCACGATAAATTATGTTCGCAACACCATGTCGGAGGCAAGTTTGCGGGCCAATTCGTGCGTGGAACTGTCCGAAATACGCAAACTGGACAGTTTGCTGAGACAGTGCGAAACGCTCAGCTACGATGATCTGTCCTCGGGCAGCAATGGCGAACGCGAACTAGAGGACTATATGGAACAGCGGAAGCACGTCCGAAGGCGCCGTAACTCCTCGGGGAATTGTATCTTCACGCCACCCATCAACAAGTCCACGCTCTCGATGCTCTCGAGCCTAAACTTACTGAATGGCGCGCGAAGAATTATGGGCGCCATGAATAGACATGGACAGGGAGGAATCAAGGCGGGCATTGCAAACGATCATCCGGACGATTGTTGGCTGCTGTCGCAGAAGTCTTTTACCACCAAAAGCTGTTCAAATCTGCCCAAGGGCCTGTGCTTTCCTGTGCCCACCACGACGGGTGGCACAGGATCGCTGAGAAAACCTCTCCAGCCCCAGCAGCAGCAGCAGCAGCCGCAACAACAGCAATTGGACTTGTACAGCTTATCGGAGACTATCCTTTCCAACATACGCAAAGCTACCCAAGCTGTGCACGTAAAACCGAGTAACCGAGAAACTTGCAGATGTTACAGCGGTAACAACACGACGATCCGCCACCCAAACCCACCGAACACGCTACCACTTCCAATGAGCGGCCCAGCAGGCGATCCAGAAGAAACCTGTGGCGATAATGTTAAAACTGTGTACCGCAAGAATCAATGTCTCGCCCCGGACGAGGACAATCGGATAGTGAACATCATCGAAACGCCCAACATTGTGCCAATTTCGATGAAAAGCCTCAACAGTGCCCTGTCCGAACGGCTGTGCTACACGACCAAAGCGCAAAAGTCCTTCGACAACAAGTCGGACAAATCGTTACTTTCCCAGGCCAACAGTGTCAAATCGCGGTCCAAGTTCTCGCCACTGTCGCGTAAGGTTTCTCACAAGACCAACAGCTTCGACACGGAGCCGGCCACCGAGGGTGTGAAAGAGTCTCTGCTCGGGCACAAGTTTGAAAAAATACTTCCCGAACCGGTGGAAACAGTAAGTTTTTCTAGCATGACCGCTTTTCCCCGTCCAAATGCCTTAAATGCCCCCAGTAGAAACGTCTAGATGTAGAGCGCAGAACAATCTCGATTATGCTTACTAAATACTGCCAGATGTAAAAATGCGTTGTACTCACTCGTTCGCCAAGTTCGTAAGTGCCCGGGCCTGTACATAGTAAAGGAGGAGCTTAAGGCGAAGGGCATCGTGTCAGCTTTTCGATTTCGGATAATGTGCTGGAGTCAGAATTAGGATCAATTATTGAATTTCTCTGAGTCACAGCAGGGTCACACGACACACTTCTTTCTAATCCCCTCGCGGAAAGCTCGTAAATATTGCAACACACTGCTTGCTTTCCCAAGGCACGTTCGGAAATTAAATATGTCCCGACCGTTAGCTGTCAGGTTGGAAGGTTCAGTTCGGTGTGGCATAATCATGTTTACGGCCAATAATCCCCAGCTGTATCGTAACTGGTTGCTTTGATTAATACACACCATCTGTTCGTGAACATGGCGGCAGGTGACACATGACATGCTCACCACTTTTGACAGGCGCCATTCAATTCATTTGCCTCATATATCCATGGCACATGTGTAGTGCTCACGTTCGCTGTTGTGGAGATCATTTGCCGATTGAAAAATGAATAATTTCTAAAGTGTGAGCTCTTTACGTGCCTCACAGGTACAGGCAGAGCGAGCATACATCGCCACAGAAACCCAGTACAAAGAGAGCGTTTTCCTGTTTCCTTTTTGGCGTCTTTTTCCTGCTGACTAGATTTCGAAATAGAGAATAACAACACGCATTTACACACATACAATACACTCTCATTCATCCAGCCCTAGTTGAGTTGCGTTGTGTGCCCCCATTGTGCAACGCGTAAACAACTACATACAAGAGTGCACAGCACAGTTCCGTCACGAGCCTGGTACCGTGAAGGCACACGTACATCCTAGTTCTACGGAGACTGAGCGCGAGTCACACACCACACCGAAAGGATACACGTTGTGTGTCGGTGGCATGGTTGCACACACATCTAAAGGCGCGTGGATCTCGCGCAACCCAAAAACGGGATGTTTCTCCCAGGCTCGTGAAGAGCTTCAGTGGAGAGCGAGATTTGTTACCGTGAGGACGCGAATTTTACAATGTGCCGTCCCGTAGTGCTAGAAAGTTGCGGCGAAATGTGAATCTACCGAGCTAGCTTAGTTACACACCTCGTGCAAAGTAGCATATTTACTCACGGAACTCACGGAGCCAAACACAATCGACTATCGTGTGAATAGGTTTTCGTATACGAGTGCTTACAGTTCGCCATTGAACAGGAAAAAAGTGCTGTGCCGTCCAATTAGAATTTGCGCATCCCATTGCAAAATACGTGCTGTGAACGGGGCGACGAGGACGAAGACGTCGACAAACGACAAATGACGATAACAACATGAAGTTCATATTCCTAGCGAATGGCGTGTGTAATTGAGAAATCAATAAGCATTCATTCGATACCTCCTCAAGTGTAGTGCTCTACATTGGGAAAATACACACGATATATATATATTTTATATCGACCGACCAGTCGTCATTTTATGCGATTCGGTTTTTCCTTTCCCGTCGGGGGTGGAACAGAACAGAAACGGCACACAACTCCCTCACGTGAGAGTTCTCCTCGATGCCGAGCATCCACACCAACGCACGCAGAGAAATTTACACGATTTGTAGACGAGTCCTAGACGAAAGCTTGTAGTTCCATCTAGCTCCAAGCCTTGCCTTGTAGGCACTGGACCGAAAGCACAACTTATGTGTGCTAGTGTTAGTGTCCGCCTGTATCGAGAGCGCATGGGAGAGCGCACACACCATTCAAAACAGTGTGTAAACGAATCTCACTCTCTCGCTCGCAGCATGAGCACATGCATCAGGTACTACTACTACGAGTTTGTATAGACGGCGGAAAAAAGGACGATCTGCGTCTCCCATCGATATTTGAGTGTGTGTCCCATTTTCTTGGGGGAACTCCATACCTTTTTAAGCACTGAACACGTCTCACCCATAACTTTACAACCCACCCTTGTAAGAGTACTTCTTGTGTGAAGGGTCAGTTGCCCCATACTGTTACTGGGCTACAGCATGAATGACTAACAGGGTTAAGGTTCGGGGGAAAATCGAAACAACAAAGTGATTACTTACAACACATAACCACGACACCACTGTTTGTGTACAGTACGTGTGCCAGTAGTAGTGGTCTGTGCGTGTTTGTCCGTTCCTATTCGAAAACCGGCCGCTCAAGAAAGCATATATGAATAAAGTTTACACCGAGGAGAGTAAAATCAAACGTTCGCTATCATCGTGTGTCATGAAGATGAATAGAGCACACAGCCAGGATCAGACCAATATACCGCTCATAGTGACGACGAACGAAATCGGAGCCAAACCAAGCTCCTCGACTGCGACCAGCCTAGACTCCGCGTTCAAGACCAAATCCTGCCGTAGCTTTGTGCGCCAATCCAAGCTAAACCATGAACACCGCAACAAGTCTGTGCCGCAAAATTTGCAGGTCTGTGCGTCAATCTGTCCCACCACTGGGAGACTGGGTGGTGTGTGATACCCAGGACACAAAAAAAATACTCCCCAACAATCATTCATTGACGCCTCTTACTTAATTGACTATATTGCTATATCATCTATTCCAATTGCACTACACTGTAAAACCCCCAGGCGCAAGAAAAATGGTCCAGTGTTCGTCTCAGTTCGGATTCGAAGAAAAATCAAATCAAAATTGAAAACCATATATCCACCCACTCCAATTTGAGCCTCAATGGGCTCAGTGGCGACAAAGCTAACTTGGGAAAAGAGGTAATTATATAGCCATAATAATAATACTACTACAACTACTACTGCTCCTCTAAAACGATCTACTTCTGCGATACCTTCCTCCCCGTGCTTTGGCTGGCCTTTTAGTTCTGGCTGCTAGCCCTATTGTAAAACGTGTCGTAGCACATTTGCGCCACCCCTTCCGCCAAGCGCTCCCACTGTCCTGCTCCTCGTGTAGGCGCCATCATGTGTATCCGCCGCCGTAAAAACCCCTCTTTTTCATGGTCATTTTCAAGTACTATTGCTGCTGGTGTTTTGCTATAGATTCGCTGGTCTGCTACATGCTTATCAACAGGCACGCAACAGCATAGCATGGCATCAACATTTCATGGGCATGGGTCACCCACCCCCCTTAGCATGGCACGGTGCTGATCGAACAGTTGAAACGCTTCATTTCTGCTTGCTGCGCTTTTAAAATGCCTTAAATCCTCTTTTTTTCGCATTCCATATACACGTGTTTGATGATGTTTATGTAATTTCACCGCTCACCGAAACTGCTCGGTCTCCTCTTCTCGGCAGCGCCACCCGCCAAGACTAAAAAAAAAAGCACAGGATTAATGTGTGTACGAGTTGGTTGCCACTAGAGGCCTAGTGCATATATAATACAATCGAAAGCTTTAGTGAATCAATCGATTTCAAATCTATTTGAATAGGAAACAAAAATCAAACAATGCCAAACATCACGCACTGTGGATGATGATGCCGGAAGAAGAATATAGTAGAACCTTCACTCTGTGAAAATCCCCTTGTTAATTATTCCTCGCACACGCGTTTTTTTTTCTCTCTTCCCTTTCCGCTTCTTTTCTCTATTTCCGGTCCCGGTTCCGGGGTTCGAATGGGGCGCCCCCTTGCGCACAGGTTCTATCGCTGGGAGCTGACGTCCTGCCGGAGTATAAGCTGCAGAGTCCTCGTGTTCACAAATGGACAATACTGCACTACTCACCGTTCAAAGCAGTGTGGGATTGGATAATCCTGTTGTTAGTTATGTACACAGCAATATTTACACCGTACGTGGCCGCATTTCTGCTCAGCGAACCGGACTATAATCAGCGAAAGAATCGAAAATATGCGGATGATCCAATTGTGATAATTGATTTAATAGGTAAGAAGGATGGCCCAGCCGTCCAGCCGTCCAGCCGTCATCAGCATAACGAGCCGGAGGATCCATTGTAAAACATTATTTAACGCTTTATTTACAGTTGATGTAACCTTCGTTGTTGATATACTGATTAACTTTCGCACTACGTTCGTGAACGGGCAGGACGAGGTAGTGTCCCACCCAGGTCGAATCGCCGTTCATTATTTGAGCGGATGGTTTCTGATTGATCTGGTAGCGGCCATACCATTCGATCTGCTTCTGGTGGGAAGCGACACGGACGAGGTAAATTATTTGCACTTCTTTTCCTTGCGTAGCATAATATATTCTAAGTTAAATATTTCAATTTCTACACTCTCCACTTTCGTACATAATTAGAAGGTATGGTATCATATGTGTACAGGCAAAAGCAAGAACCGATCTTCCCATTCCCTGGATCAGAAGAGAAGCGCGAAATGCAGTGCTAAAGTTGTTAGGGAAATGTTGAACAGGATGAGACATGGGATGTAACCCTAGTAAGGAAACTTCCCTAAGTATTTTCAAAGTATTAGGAAAATAATATCACTTCTTGTGTCCTTTCCTTAAACTGCGGAAACTGCGATACACTCTTGCGGAAAACAACAATCTGAATCAAGCTGTTTAACCAATTACTAACTAGGAAACAGTAATTTTGAGGTGAAATATATCAAAAGCCATTGCTCGCGTTACGGTTTCCTTTTTTCTTTGGTTTATGTATTCTTATCTTTAGTTTGAGCAACAACTTTCAATCATGCAATCTCCTCATTCCTTATGACGCGGCTCATAAGTAAAGGATCATTTGAAAATACGTTCATGTTGTTTCTCTTGCATACTGTTCTTTTTATAGTTTTTTTTTTTACTTTGATTCCGTTTTCACAAATACATTTTTCTTATTTTGCGTTTAACCGTGTAGTGCTGTATCTTGTCTTCTGAATTCAAATTCTGTCTTATTTGATTAATTCATAATTCTGTCTTATGTTTCTTCTATCGTCTGCTCCTTTTAACTAACGCAACTCGTTCCAGATTAGAAATTAGTTATTAAATATTGATCGGGCACTATACTAGTACAAGTACTTTCGTATACGATGCAACTATTCAGCAATCATTCTATCGCTGTTCAGCACTTTCAAAGTTACTAAATAGTCAGCCATTCAGACTATGATTTTCTTCTGGCTCTCCCTGATACATTGTTGACTTTTGTCTCTATGTTTTCCTTTATGTATCCTTTTCCAATAGCATACTTGTGTTGGCATGAGGTTGCTATCATAACAAGAAAACATGAATCAATTTACTAAATTATCCTTGCATTGTCATCTACTCACTACAGTGTGTTTATCTTCATGCAAGTTTGATTTCTTTTTTAATTGGTTGGAAAAATAGATTGCAGAAATTAAAGAAGGAAATTTGTATTTCACGCCGTCGATCGTTAGAATCTTAACTACCAATCGTCTTCAATGCAATGTTCGAAATTTTAAAAACAAAAACAAAATCAAAAAGGGCTTCTCAAATTGTTAAAACATGTTCTCTTTTTCTTGTTTCTCTTACTCACAGTTTTTGAGAAAACTTACAAGTCAAATTACCAAACTGGGTTTTACTGCTCTCCCATGTTCAAAGAAACTACATTATTCGTTCTGTTCTTTTCCTATAAGAAACTGATTCCGCTGTTTCGACAAAAAAAATCTTATCAATACAGCACAGTTTAAACTTATACTGGGCAATTTATAAAACAATAGGTACAGCAATTGAACATTAGAACAATCCAATACACGCGTATGTTAGATATATGTTGGATGTTGATGAAACATTCAGAAACAGTAATTGCTAGATTACACAGAAACGCATAGGAAAACGTATGACCTACCTTTCATCCCCTCACCCATTATACCATGAACTGTAGTCTAAGCTAAATAATATCGTTAACCCTATAACTGTTACTTTACTAAATGACGCCAGTTTTTGTATTTTACAGCTTGGCTTGGACAAAGATGAGGTATTGCAAACGAGATTTTGGAAGTATACCCCAATGTCTTTTGTTTACGACAAAAGACATCCTATCTTACCCAATAATAATGCAGCAACAAACCAATGTTGAATTCCTTTATATTATAAAGTGATGATCACCACTACCAGTTGTTCCGTTACTTGTTGTTTTCTTTTTATAACTTTTATCCCTTTTCCACTCGCTGTATTGAACATATTTTTAAACTACCACACAAGCACAACCACATCATACACACGATTAAAGCAATATAAACATGTCTCACGTTTTTCGGGAAATTCTTCAATTCTCATCAAGCACCATTGTGTATCGCTGGTTACTACAACAGTTGATCCATCCTCAGACTTTCTTATCCAAACATGCAAACGAACAAAAACAAAAGCAAAGAAATCATCATTCGCTTGGCTTCACTGAACGATACCGATGTGTTTCTATACATATTTTTTTGTTTAATCAATTTTAACCAAACGGCATATTTAGAGAGAGCATACATTTATAACATACTCCCCTACCTGCGCATGTCTTTTATTCCTTTAATATGCATAACTTGCTTATCGTCAAGGTTAAATTATGAATGTCCTCCATTACAAAAATAGATGGACCTTTTCTTATACTCATTTCGCGTTTCATCAATAATTGTATGTTTAGAATGACTGTATGTGTTTTATCTATAAGGTTATGTTTTTGGATAGCATGAACATGTGTCATTTAAAAGCAACAATTAAATTCTAATTTAATTTAAACACGTTTTATGTGTTAATACACTAGCCTTGTTGGTCAATTAAATAAAAGTAGTAATCAAAATCAGAGTTTCTACTCGATTCTTAGATTGTTTTTTTTGGTTAGTATGGATATCGAACGTAGATTTGTTTTAGCGTAACTGATTATTTTACCTCAAAACACTGAACCATCATTATGGAAGCAAATATGTTGTACGAAATGAATCATCAGAAAAAAACACTAAAAGAAACACACAACACTACTGAACATTTGATTAGCTTTTGAACTAAATATAGAGCTTCATTCAATTGTTAGACTATAACTAATTATAATATAAAGACGTTACATAGGAATAAAGTAAAATAAGAACGAAATAGTGCTGTTAAGCTACACTCAACGCACAATACATTAAAGTAATTGCGTAATCTTACATAATCTTACTTAAAATTTAAGAATCCTATCAAATCTTTAAATCATACACTGTAATAGTTTAATAATAACAACCAGATCAAACAATCAAGCAGTAGATGATGATGATGATGATGATGGGAGGTATGGTAAGGTGATTTACGGTACAAAGTTTTATATTACTCCCCCTCTTGGAAAGCTTTTTTTTTTCTTTCGATGTCTCCTCACTATGCCTATTTCGAGTAAGAAGCATTTTCCATTTCGTTTTTCAATTATTTTCACCAACGCAAGAAAACCGTCCTTTTTTTATAAAGCATTTGTTTGCCGCCACTTGCTTTACAGCATTGTACCATTTGCCAATCTGTTTTGTTGTATTACTTTGGAACAATTTTTACTCCATATGCATATATAAATATTCTTACAACTAACTTAGCTTGTGCTCTTTTCTAGTCTCATTAAAACTATAGTTGCGTTTGTGATCGTATTCGTTTGACACATCGATGATCGATTTTTGACTCAATCTAATCAATTGGCTTCACACATCATTTCGTGCCCGTCCACGTTTGCTTTGTGCAGTAAAGAAGGCGTTCGTGAATTTCCACAGTTCAACAAACAATTAATTTTCCTTTTGCAGACCACCACCTTGATTGGATTGCTGAAAACCGCACGACTACTGCGCCTGGTGCGCGTGGCTCGTAAGATCGACCGATACTCCGAGTATGGTGCAGCCGTCCTCGTACTGTTGATGGCAACGTTCGCACTGATTGCCCATTGGTTGGCCTGCATATGGTAAGCGCACAACAGGTTACGGACGATAAGACGATATAGATGACCACATGTGTGTTTGGCTCTCTGATCTGTTTTAAAAGGTACGCCATCGGAAATGCGGAACGACCATTGCTGAAGGCAAAGATAGGGTGGCTTGACGCATTAGCCCAGGACACACAGGAGTATTACTTTCCGAACAATACTGGTGGAGGTCCTTCTGTGAAGGTACGTCGTACGCTAAGAATTGTGGCATATGCATTATAGCAATAATTTGTTATACAATCCTGCATCGTGAATGCAGGTTTTCAGCAAGATGGGAGATTATTTTCTTTGCACTGTGAACATACTCTAGTTTAAACGTGTAAGGT
>KZ063136.1:0-26311 GCA_002091835.1 Anopheles maculatus
TAATAATTTGTGACTGAATAAAAATAAATCATCAAATTCACTTAATATAAAATTCATTCATTTGAATAAAAAACCATGTTTCGTTTGAAGGCCCGGCTGCCTGTTCTATGATTCTATTCATGGCAATAGCAACCGGTCATTATATTTTACCGTCAGCAGTTTGCAAAGAAGTGTTTACGACAAACCATTACCATATTAATCCTGAACGTAATGGAGCATTATCATTTGCCGAATCCGCTCCGGGCCATCCCGACATTGAATTTCAATTTCAACCATGTTTGACCCTGGCAGTAATCATAATTTCGTACGACGTGAAAACTGTTCACCCGACCATGGTTTTTTAGAAACAAAACTTTTCCCCGCCCCTTCATGAATTTTGCAGTAGAAAGGCACACAAAAAAAGGGGAAACCGATCTTACATCATAGCTTGACCCATCCACAGTGACGATGGCTATCGGGGTCAGTACACATTCCTGACCATTTCGACTGACGCTAATGAAAGCTGTTCCGCGCACCCGGACCGAACCGGATCGATTGGATTCGAAAGCAATTCGGTGTGTTTTACGGGATAAACTTTTGTGCCGGTTGTAGACGAAGGAAATGTGGAAGAGGCGGGAGGAAGGGGACCGACATCAATATGCTTGGAACATAACAATAATAGAGTTTCTTCCAATGAGGCAAAACTGGGGGGGGAAAAATCGCACGTCTGCCTTAAACAGGAAACAGAACCCCAAAAGCCCATTTCCGGGTAATGGGTGGAACAGCGTGCGAAGAAAACAATGGGAAAGCGAAACAGAAAAAGCATAGCTGACGTTTATCTCCAAAGCATGGTGGATAGCCCGTGGGAAAAGCTATACCAAGTTCGCTTTTTCGTAGCTGCGAAAGAAGAAATCCTTACCCGGTCGCTAAACGGGATGTTAAAGTTTTCATCTCATTTTGGTGGTGAGCTTTGTTTTCCGCGTGTTTTAATTTATCCGACGTTCTGGGTGTGATAGACCAATACTGTGTGTTCTTTTATTTTAACGAATTGGTTTTTTTTTGGAAAACAGTTGGCACAAAGAACAAGAATGATAGGGAAGAGGAACACAGTTCGTAGTTAATTTTGTACAACCAGAAAGACGCTCACGGTTTGTACCTTGTTTTGGAGGCAACAACCATTACCACCATATCGTGGTGAGTCCGTTGTTGGGAGGATAAAGAAAACGATCAGTAGGCAAAATGTTTTGTAGAGAAAAAAATACAACTCGCCCAGCTTGGATGGATGAATGATGGGGCCGATGGGTTTGTCTGTTTGCAGTTGGACGAAAACTTTTGCAACTATAGTTTGTTTCCTTTTGCCTAGTGCTGTGCTTACTTTCATTTACAAGATAATGGATGCCACCGGGTACTTGGCGAAAGCACTTTTGGGCGAGAACGAGCTAATGAATGTTTGCCACCTACCCAACCACCCTCAACCTTCTCCTACCCACTGGGGATGATCATTTCCTTTTCCAAAGCGTTCTCTCTCTCTCTTTCTTGTTCGCCGTTCGTTATCTATCATTTACTTTGTCTATTGCAATGGAACAATTCTTTCGTGCCAGCAACAACGCTCATCGTCTTTCAATTTTCTTCGGAACATTTAAACAAGCAACATCATTCCATTTGTTTCGGTTGGCACTTTTCGCGTCGGTTTTTTTTGTTTCGTTTTGGTTTTGTTTGCTGTGCTGTTGTAAGTGTGGCTCGAGTACAAGCGAACTGTAGAGCGGGAAAGCTGTTGAAGAAAAAGACACTCGCCCGATATACGCCGACACGAGCAAACAAAGTTTTGAAAAGCTACTATTTCAATTGCTTCCTTCGTTCGGTGGTGGCAAATAGAGCTGCAGAAGCTGGCAAATGTAGCTGGTTCGGAAAACTTTCGGCCAAAGTCGAATAATTATAAAGAAAGCAATTCAACGGCTATTGTTTCGCTCTCTGGTGCTCTTTGTCTGTGTAATTTTTCCAACCAACACGGCACGAGAGAGCAAGGAAGACGGGCATCACAAACGGTGCTTGTACAATCAATTAAAGCGAGCCGTTGTTGACCGGCTCTATGGAAGCGTGTGCATTTCGGGTGCAATCTTTTGGCGATCGTTTGTCTAGTTCATCCATTGTTGTGAGTTTTCCAGTTGTAGGAAAGTGTCAAAACAATTCGTTAACAATTTAGGGTTTCTTGAACGGCTTGTTGGAGCAAGCGGTGCTTTATTTAGTGGTTGAAAGACAGATCAATCGTTTTTAAACGGGCAATGATAAATTTCTTCTCAAAGCAACTCTCTTTCTCTCGCTCGTAGCTAATGAAACGCGCTGAATCGTTCTACCAGAATGGCACATTATTATTTAACTTTTTAGAAAATGAAACATTAAAGTTGGAACAGTAAATCCACCACCAGTCAATTGTTTGCATCCGGTACAACCAAAAAACCCGCAAACGCGAAGGCTGATGACACACTGGGGGCTGGGGTTCGTAATGACCAACGCTTTTCCGACACAAGCTGACACAACGGCGATGCGGCACCGCTGATGCTGGACATTAGTGCCGATTATGTTTTATGTAGCTGATTTCCGCCCATGCTGTGGATGCCTTTTTGGCGCAAGAAAACGCAAAATGTACGTCGTCACCGTTTTGGCCGACAAGCGCAGTGTTTGCGCACTGCTTGTGGACAGTGGTTTTCCTGCCGAAGCGCGAATTCATGACCATGTGGCGGAATGATGATTGGTATTGGTAGTGAAACGTGCTCGATCATTGCCTTTTGGATTAATCATTATCGTTTGTGCGGGATGGTGCCTAGGAAGCAAAATTGATCTTCTGCTGGTGGGGGTTTGAGTTGAAGCGGGTTGGGAAGATTAGCGGAAGGATGGAATGATGCAACGATTTTTCTAACACTCGTTAACAATCATTAGCGCTTAAGAATTCGGTATTAGTGTTAGGGTGTGAGGAATGTAATGAGAGCGCAAGTGCGTTTGTGTATAAACTTTTGTGTGACAAGTAATTTCGAATTTTCTCATTGTAGTTTCGATTCATTTATAGCACATATTGTGTCTTGGACATAAGATCAGTTGAAATTTGATAAGGGATTTGGTATGAAATAAGATGTTAAACTAAGAATGATTTCATTAGTTTAGTTTTGAATACAACTTGGTTTGGAAGAGTCGTTGAGGTCGTTTAATGATAGTAGGTTAGTAGATAGTGAAGAGTATTTTTCATACGGCGAACCCAAATCAATTTCTATCCTTTTAGGATGGTTTATTATGGATCGCATCCTAAAAAGTGCGTCTTAGTCCAGAGTGGTTTTATTGTCCATGAGATATAAAAATTAAAAATCACGAAATACTGCTCATAACAATTTGAAGTTTGGCGGTTATAACATAGATCTTAGTTCGAAGTTCCAGTACTTACATACGCCTCTGAGACATGAACTATGTTCAAAACCGACGACGCCCTCTTAGGCGTGTTTGAGAAGTATTTGTGGCTCCGTGGCTGTGGAAGGATAATGGAGGAGCCGCTACAAAGACGAGCTATACGTGCTGTACGATGATATCACCATCGTGCAGCGAATTAGGCTCGCCAGGCTGGCCATGTCATGAAAATGGCACCGTACGACCCAATCCGTAAAGTCCTTTTAGGCCGAGGAGCCAGAGGAGCCCCAAATTGAGATGGAGTGATGGCGTTGATGCGTCCGTCAGAACGGCCGGAATATTGGATTGGTAGACGACGACGCTAGACCGTGAGCGGTATCATGGATTGTTGCAGCAGGTCAAGACCGTGAAGTGGTTGTAGCGCTTGGTAATTAAGCAAGAAGTAGGTTAGGATGAGGTCTTGATTGTCATATTCTATTGATATGACTTTACATTTGAAAATTTGAAGTTTCTATTAAGTATACAGTCTCTGTGGGGCGGTCCGGTGGTGTATCCGATAGCCGCACCGGTCTTCACACGGCAGGACTCGGGGTTCGAATCCCGGCAGAGCGCCTCCCCGTACGTAGGACTGACTATTCAGCTACGGGTAAAAAACAAGTGATAAGCAATACGGCCAGGCCGTTCTAATTGATTAAAAAGGTATACAGTCTCTATAACAATCAATCACTTAACTATTAGTATTTGTAAAGGAGCGTGTGCTCCGAGAAAAAAAGAACAAGTGATAAGCCAACAAACTCCACTCTACGACAACGTTTTACTACTGAAAAAACAGTTAACGTCGGTCGTGAATTTGCAAAGTTCAAGTATTGTAACAAAAACCGTGTATTCTTGGCCACCTCCTGTATATTACAGTTTATTTATCTGTCCCGTAACATAGTATATTAACGGAATAGTTATATTAAAATAATTCGTACACAGAAACGTACGTACGTACACATCATGAAGTTTCGTCGTCCTAATGCTGATAATTCATTAAAAAAAAATTATTGGATCATGTGCGTAAACTCTTCCGCAATAAGTAAATTGTAAACACTTGTTGCTTTAATGTGAAATCGATTATTTTCAACTATCATGATTTTTCACGCGTAACCTTAATGGCATATTTGAAATTTCATGAAACCATGCAACCATTAAAATAACTCTCACGCACAGCTTGATCGATATTCGCTTCGAAACACACAATTTTGGTTAATGGAGCAAGCGGTCGTTGATGAGGGCATAATAAACTCATCACAATGCCAACCACTAATCGAAATTTATGAAATTCTAAACAGAAAACAATGTTTTAATCTTACCTATTCCGTGGATCGCGACCACCTTCAACACAAGGGGCGGTAATGGTGTGCCATCATAAAACAATTCTCTAAAATGTGTTGTGGTCAAAAACTGGATGAAAATAAAAGCCACCTAATGGTCAGATGCACCACCGTGCTGCTGTTGCCGTTGTCTGCCTGATGGGCAAATTAAATTTGTGGAAGTTATCCATCAAAACTAAACCACAATATTGACATAACCATCGCGCTACTACGACGTCTGGTGCCCGCATGCGACCAAAACCTTTCGGTTACCGGGTGGTCCCAGGCAGGTACATGGTTTGTGGTTTCGTGGTTAACCCGGGCCCTATTGTCACTCGGAAAAGGGACATTCTTTGGTGTGCGAAAGCAGAACAGATGAAACGGACAGTCGTTTTATGTTTTGAATGTTTTGGTTACCCCGGATGAACGAATGAGCGAGGGATGAACGTAGATGGGGTTAGTGGACAGTGGTGAATAAAAAACAAACAAAAATTGTACATTCATATCCCGACTCAGTGCTGGACAAAAAATGGGCGGAAATTGTGTAACCTCACCGAAGCATTAAGTTTAATTGAAATATTTATGATCATTTTCCGCAGTAGTGGACGCTCGCTCGGTGCTTGCCCGGTGCAGTAAATTGTCGCAATCGAATTGGCTGCAAAGGTATCTTGGTTGGTAGGTGTGGTTCGGTGTGGTATATTGCGAATTGGAATTGACCCATCGGTATGGCTTCCCCGGCGTACGGGACACGTGTCGAATGCCGTGGCATGGATTGGCGCATTACTAATGGAGCAATCAAAAGTGCTTTCAACGCATCGGTTTGTATCGGAGTGGGAGTTGGGCAGGTTGGACGCTAGGCCCGGCCGGGGATGATAGAGGATAGACAGCTTTGGCCTTGTGCGATATAATTCCAGCGGTATTCACACTAGCTTACTGGGTGTTTTGGTGCTAGCGTTTCAATGTTTTCGATTCTGAGGTTTAGCGAATATTATTGGCTGACCAAATTTATTGTTCTGAGAAGCGGAGGATTAGTTTTCGTTGAATCGGTTGAAGGCTTTGTCCAAGGTGAACATGTGGCTTGACTCCTAGAAAACAATAGGATCCACACAATGGGTCTCTAAATCAATGAATATTAATCTAGTTTATTTAAATGGTGCAGGTTATGGTTGTGTTTCTCTTCGAAAGATGATTAAATAACCTCATTTTTAGAAATGTTATGTTTCAAACTGATAGTTTTATGTACTCAAATACCTTTTCATGCAGAACAAACCCAATAATAGTATCAGTTGAATTTAAAACGTTATCTTCCTACCAAAGAAGGATTGCTTCAATTAAGTTTGCATCCAGAACGGATTATGTCATCCGACTAATCCGGAGGGCGACGCCAAGCGTGCACGTGAGATAGAGTTCGGTGTCTTTTACCAGACCGATGTAACTATTGCAACACAGCCAGTTGTTAGTGTAGGTACATCTGAGTAGTATGCGACCAGGTTAGCCTTCAATATGGTTGCGTAGAGATATCAACTGGTGCTGTCTGGGCTTTGTTGTACACAAATTGCCTAAAATGTTGTTTATTCTTGTGAAATCATCCGTAAACCATATAAAGAGAAGAAATGCCTATACATTTGTCCGAAAGTATCGTCCTAGGCAATAAGGTAAATGAAAAAAGGGTTTCCGTTTTTCTACACTGCTCATTAACTATGATAATTGATGTGTTTTCCAAAACCAACCAGTTCAACGAAACATAACCACACCTGCCAACGTAGCTTGACCCTTCATAACCGATCATTTTGCTACCCAGTATGGTCGATGCTCGATAGCTTCGGATTGGTCCTCATTTTGTATTTCGATTTCAGTTCCGCTTTTACCGGTCACCGGAAGTCGATCCTTCGGAACGGGTTTCGACCGCGAGATTTGGGGTGATTGCTTCCGAGTGGCGAGCTGAAGCTGGCATCCGCAGAGCACGCTCGTCAGTTGGCTATCGGGAGGATAATTAAAATTGCGCTCCGATAGTATCCCGAAACCGAAACGATGGTTTGTAGTTTTTGGATGAGCCTCATGTCAATCATTTGACGCGCTTGGTACAGCGATGAGTGGCCGAACGGAAGGCAAACTCATCGAGCCATTCATTATGGGAAGATTGATCAAGTTTTGCTTTGTTTTTTGCGCTTGTAGTGCTCCCATTTTCCAGCTTCAATCTTCATCGCTCTTCCTAGGTGCTGCGCTAATGAAAAATAATTAATTTTGCACCGCAAAAGTACCCACCAACGCTTCCTTGACATTATCATCCCGCTGGAGATTGGTGATCAAAATTCAATCCTTTTATCGTGGCGGCTTTTCCCGAAAGCTGCCGTCAATTCCATCCACCAGGGGGAAGTCTGCTTATGTCCCAGTGGTGGCACGTAAAAATTTGGTGTGAGGTAACGAGAGGCTGTTTAAATAACGCCACGCCACCGTGGTTAAGGTTTGCGATGTCTTGATGGCCATTTGGTTGCTTCTAGAGTCATTAGCGCACGGTACACGGTATCAGTATACCGGTGCAGGGACTGACAAAAAAAAGGGTAACAACGAAACCAACGGATAGAGAATGGTTGTAAACAAACAAACTAAAAACTGGTAAACGCAAGGTAGAGCGAACGAACGAACGAAACGACCAAACGTTCCGGGTGAGCTCTTCGCGTTCGAGCGTTTGAAAATTAAAAGTTCTTCGTCTAATTAATTCAATTATCTGCGGTGAGAGCGACTGTTGAGCTTAATTGAAAGCTCCCCGAATACTGCACACAGTGAGCGAAAGAGCAAGAGACAGAGGGAAGCAAATGTTCTCCAAAGCAGCAATCTACCGTTGCTGGTTTGAAATCGTTCTTTTGGCGAATATTTTGCATCCCCGTCTACATCATGCCAAGACGGACATCCGGAGCTGTGCATTTGCATAGGTACATGTATCTATTTATTTTTTAATTGTTGAAACTTGTGAGAATACCCTATCAGCGGGTGAAAGAACGCAACGAACGATCTCGAGGTATCGCTAGGGGTTAGACGGAAAAGAAATAAGCACCTAGTGGAATCCGTTTGTGGGTAATTAAAACGCGGAAATGACTTTTATTATCCTGCCCAAGCGCTTCGAGCGTCATGATTGTGTAAGATTCCTTATAGGGTGGGCACGGTGCTATTAACCTAATTGATATAAAGAAACTTTTCATCGGCAAGTGTTGGAAACTGGCACAGTGGTAGATCGTTGTTTTCAATTTGATTAGTTTCCTGGTTGTTAGAGTGTTTGTGTGGAAAAAGTGTTTGAAGCGGTGCATGGTTGGCAGTTGCTAGTGGATATGGATTGCTGATATAGTACTTTAATACTCGTGATAAGTACAATTTCCTGGAATGTAATGAATTGTATTTACCGGCCAGGAATTACTCAAATAATTGAAAGGGTGTAAGATGTATGAATAAATAATTATTAAATAATGCTAAATGTGCCATAATACGGCATGGGGAACGTTCTTAATCACGGGGTAAAATTTTTTATTTCCATTTTGTGTAAGTTTTTTATATACAGAGTCACTACAGACACAATGAATATCTTAAAAAGAATGGTTGTAAATACTTGGGTTAGCTCCAAATTAGCACCAGCTAATGAACGATCGAGGAAGTTTTTATAACCATTTTTTAATGATACAAATGGTTCTATATTTTAGAAAACTGAAAGGACTAAGAGCTTTAAAGTCTCGTACCATTTGTAGACTGTTACATTTAAATGTTATCTAATGTTTTTGCAGTTGTTGATTAGGCTGCTCTATTAACTCCTTGTACAATCTATCATTGCAAGTACAGTCGAGTGTAGATACTTTGTGTTTCGTGTTGTCGTTTTCCTTGTGACAACAATCTCCAGGGGTTTTGGTCTTTTATGTCTGGATTTTTTAACTTTAAGACCTTGTTGAAAGGTTATAAGACCAGCGTACTTGGGGATTCTATAAGTTAATCGATAGTCTGGAAGTCAAGGTAAGCCAGTTATAGTATGCCAAGACCTCTAGAGAAAATAGAGCCAGAGAAGAAGAAAAGAGAATATTGAACCTATGAGGTTGTCTGAAATTTTACCGATCTGAGCTTAAAACTCAGTACCGACAACAAAATAGATGTTAAAATGAGACATGCAGGCTATGGTAGGTAGTTTGTAATTTGCAAAAAGCAATGGACGATTCAGCCGGTAAAGTATTTTTATGCCCTCCACAGGGACAGGTTTCATAGCTTCTTTTTGAGATGAAAGGATGACGTTGATGCGTCCGCCACTCAAGTAATGAATTGAGAGACGGCAGCACTTGATCGTTAGTGGTATCGGGGATTGTTGAAGCAGGCCAAGGCCGGGAAGTAGTAGTAGCGCCTCGTTATAAATTTTAACCTTGTGGTGGCGTCGATACACTCAACGAGGTACCGGAACTATATTCTAGACCATTCTCCAATAGTGAGAATTACCTAGCTACATAGTATCAATAATTCTAGTAAGCCATTTGATGGTTAGCATAATCTAGCAGGATTTTAAGCAGCATCAAACAAAAAGTTTTATTAAGAAGAAGAAGATCTTAACCTAGGCCTAGATTTACAAAACAAATACACAGAATTCACAGAAATAAAATAAATAAACAGGCAACAAAAACACGGAAGAAGCGTCAAAGGAACTGTTTTAAACTATTTGCGATGAACTGTCTAGTGGTCAAATGAAAGTCAAGTAAAGTTAATACTATCGAGAGAGAGCCTATTTGGTTGATAATCAATACAAATCACATTAAACATATCCTACAAACAAAGTGCGATATAAGAAACTATCATTTGCTGAACTGGGAAACTAGTACAATATGTTGTATTTCTAAAATCTAGACGTAGCTCTTTAAAACACCGTGGAGCTAAGCTAAGCTATTTCGGAGTTTGATTAGAAATGAAAGTATAAAGAATAAATATGTCATCAAAAAGAAGAACTTTATTCTCCTTTATTGATTCTTTACCCTTTCGCTGTATCAGTTGCATGATGTCGCACAAGTGCTCTATTAAATCTGTTGACCTTCTGCCTAGACTCCAGTGTCAAATAGGGAAAGGAATGAGATTGAAATAAATCTCTCCCAGTCTACTACAAAACTTGCATGACAGTACAGAAAAACAATTGCAAGTCTACATAAACACAATGGTAGAAGCGGTGAGTGCGGCTGGTAAACAGTGTTGCAAATGAATTGGTTTCATTTTATTCAACAAATTCTAATTTTTACATTTTATAGTATTAATGAAATTGTAAAATTGTATATTCGTGAAATAAAGTAATCTGTCAACAAACAGGTTTGCTGTGATTTCTATATTCGTGCTTCTAAAACTATTACAACAATCTTATTTCATTTACAAATATTTCTCTAAAGCATTGTTTGAACCATTGTGCTGCAACACAGTCCTTTATATGTGGAATGAGCCAACAATGGAGCTGTGCCATGGCAAAGTACAATCCTTAAAAGCATTCGCACCGTTTTGCACAAGACCTACTCCGGAACAAGAGCCCAACGGTGGAGATCGAAAGAAATAGAACAAAACGAAGTAAATGGAGTTGTGGTTGGGACGAGATTGCAAAAAAGGCTCCGGTCGGCTCAAAATCAGTTATAAATAAAAATCCACCAAAAGATAAATCTCTCAGAAGATTACCATAAATTTTGCCTCACGTTGTTTAACGTCTCCACCGGTTGGTGGCCGATCGGGGAGCGATTTTTTTTGGTTTTTGTTTTTTTTTGCTGTCATCCATTTCCTCTACCCAGCGGGACGGTTCAATTCCGTCCGGTTTCTGTAGGCACAAACGATGAAGCGGGTTGAACGTGCACAAACATGACACGAGTTCGATTTGATTCAATTCCGATCTATTCTGTTCACGCGGCAACCGGTTTTCTTTTTTAACTGAGTTAACCCAAACCCAAGGCAAACCAACATGTTGTGATTGGTTTGGCAAGCGGGAAAGATGAGGGTGTAAAGGTTTGATTGAAATTTGCCTAAGACCATTGCAAACGTTTGGCGGATTATCAGTTGCGAGACGGCACCTAATAGTGTGCGAGGGTTTGCGGTTAACATATGGACATTTTTGTTTTCGTTTGCACAGCATAAGGCGGATGATAATCTTTTGGTTCCATGGCTTATGGTCCACGGAAGGATTGGGCATGGGATTTTGAAGAAGTATGCTCATAATTGATTGACTTCTAATCGTGGTTTTATCTGTGGACAGCTGCCAGTCGTCTTGCAGGCTTACGGACAGGATTTATTACCACTTTGGCTAGAGGGTGGTGGTTTGTAGATATTAGAAAACTATAGAATGGATAGGTGTTTACATAGACGATTTGAAAGATTAGCATTTTAATGGCCGAAATCCAGCAGCACGCGTCGGGTACGAGATTTATTGCAAAAGAATTGTAGAAAATCCACTATTAAGTTTTGAACCATTGAGTAGAATAGGTAGAATGGAATTATAATGTTTCTTTGCTGAAGTAATATTCTTGATGGAGATAAATCACTCGGTAATGTAATTCAACGTAATTTTGAAACGAGAGAAAAAGAGAATATACCACCGAAAATGGTATTCCCATGATGCGATTCCTAGCTTGCAGATGTGCGGGGAGTGAACTCAATTTCTTTGAGCCATATATTCAAGATATAATAACTCTTTCAACATCTCGAGATCATTCTCATTGATCCTCTGATTCAAAACGGTCTTCCTTTTGCATTTATGAAGGGGGTATGCCTCGCAAACCACTTCAGATACACGTTATATGATTGTTCTGTCTTCTTCTTCTTCTCTGGTTCTACATCTTCTGTAGGTTTGGGCCTGCTATTGACTGCTTTCTTTGACTTGGTTTTAACCCGTAGCTGAATAGTCAGTCCTGCGTACGGGGAGACGGTCGGCCGGGATTCGTTCTATAGCCCACTATTATATTTTCGGATCGATCTCCACTAATATTTTTAAGAGATACTATCTTTATCTGTTACGTGAAGGCTAAAGTAACTTTTTTTTGTACACTTATAACTTACAGTGCTACTGTATTACTAGCTGTAATCTTGCGCTAACTGTTGTATGTACAGTATTTATATGGATTTCAGTTTGCCTACTAATTGGCGCAACAACGATGTTGATGCTACAAGGCCAGGTTATTGAAGCGATTGGGTGACAGTCGGGCTCTAGATGTCTATGACTGCTCTGGCGCAGTTTCTAAAATGCCGCCTGGTTGCCCAATTTTATATTACCTGCACGGTTTGGAACGTCCTCAAAACTCAACTTACGTAACAAAAGACAAGCTGTGCATTGAATCAAAAATGTGAGAGATGTCTTGTAAATGAACTTTGATGTGGACAAAATAGTAACCATAGCTCCCTGGAAATCATTTCTGACTACCGCTTACGCTTTTACCGAGCTAATTTTCTCAGTGCTCTCTTCTAACTTTGCAAAAACGGAATCTCACCAAAATGCAATTCCATGACATGCGAAACCGGTGCATCGTTTTGGACTACGGTGTTTTCAAAATTAGCACTATCAAACTACCAGGCGTCTCCATCGCGGTCCATAGCCAATCCCGTCCAAAGTCACTCTTAAACCTGCTTCTAGGTGTGCGTGTGTGTGGTCCGATTCAATAACGCAACCGAAAATCTACTTACCATTTGCCGGTGTCGGAGGAAATGCAATTTACCAAAAGCTTGCCGTGCGTCTTGCGATACCGTAACGCGTCTTTGCGTCAACACCGCCAAGCAGCAAGCGGAACGACGGTTTGCTGTGTATTTTAGCTTTCTAGCCTGCCATGGTAGAAGTGTGCGTTTCACACACCACTCACCGTGGTGGTCCGGAGGGAGCTGTTATTCATAAATTTTAATTAATTTTCATTATCCTTTCAGCAGCTAGCCTGATAAGGCTGGGGATTGTGTATGTGCCGCCACTCGAGCACGTGGCCAAACTGAAGACGAGAATCGCGCGAGCAGGTGAGTTGCGTTGCGCTGGAATTGGGGAAGCACGATTATGTGTGTGGTGTATGTATGATTTGCCAACCGTAGGGAGAGCTTCCCTACCATCTGCTGCATTACTAATGCAGCATCGTATTGAAATCAAGTTTCTATGCATTTATTTATTCATTCGTGTTCCCGAGCTCTCCCATTCGCTGGGTGGACATCCGTCCTTGCATGGATGGTATTGTTGCCCATCACCGAGCAAAGCTGCAATGGCAAACGATGCATCCCAAAGCGATGCTAAGCTCCTCGTATGCGATGGATCTTGAATCGCACATCGTTTGTGCTGGTTGATGGATTATATAAACTGCAACTGAACAACAAACACGAAATCGTACCGATCACGAAACGGCTACGACGGATGTATGTGTACATGTGGTTGTGTGTTTTTTCCGTTGAAGGATTCATTTTTCATTAAAATCCGCTCAATTCGTGATCATCTGGATGGCTATGCGCGCTTTACATGCTTTGTTTTCTTTTATTGACAACACAAGTTTACCACATCCGGTAATCCATCATTCATATGGCACCAACGAACTGTGACGATCCCACGGTTGCAAAAAAAACCCCGTCGAGCGGTCAAGCAGTTTTAGATATCATGTTTGGTACATGGTGGAGAAACTGAAAAGAAACATTTTTACAAGTTTTTGTTTACATTCAATTTTTCAACCGGTGCGTTGCTGAACTAGAACGCAAATATTATCGGATCGGCTTTTACAATTGTATTTCTTCTTTTCATACCATGCCGAAAAATGATGCATCGATGCGTACGGTGAGCGTTCCAGTTACTGGTCGATCGATCACGCGAATGCATTTGGAATTGTTTTCGCTAGTGCTAGAGGGTCAGATGGGAGCGGTCGAGAATCAACATCGTTCTACACGTTACTTCATCGAGTTGAGCGATCGATGTTTACTTGGGATGTATGTTGGTCATCGAATCAAACCGAACAACGATGAGGATTGACCCCGCCTGGACCGATTTATATTTATACAGTGATAAAGTCAACAGTCGATTGATATTGAAATGGTCAAACGATGGACAGTTTTCAAGGCATTCCCTTCGAAAAGGTCATGGACATTTAAAGCTGTATAGTTCAGAAAGAGCTGTTGCTACAGAATAAATGTTAGGCAAGTTAAAGTTTTATTTAAGGCCTAGTAGATCTAGTTCTGTTTCAAAAGAAAGTATTGTAATAATTATAAATAATCATCCATTTCGTAAATCTAAGCAATGTGATTCAACACGGCTCTGACGCTATGAAGCTGAACGAAAACACGACTTTGTGCTTCGTTAAGTACGGACTCTTGCGAAGCAACACTCGGCATGAGAGCAGGAGCTGTTATGCTTAACGAAGGGAAATACATGTAAGCGCTTTAGTTGTGGTTTTGGTCAGTATTAATAGAATTCAATCAGTTTGACATGGCAACCAGCAGTACCGATCTAGACTCGATAGCGAACGGACGCATTACAGGAGCTACAGATTACGATACACACACAGTTATAAACAAAAGCATCAAAGCATCATCATCAACAAAAAAAGGGCAACTCCTAGCCCAGCGATGGGTCGTAGGAAACACATCATAACCAAGAGGCGTGCTGCAGTGCCTCTAAGTACGTTCCATAATTCGGTGGAAGATATTGGAAATCCACCGAAAACGGGAAGGCAATCGGACCAGAATTCGTTTGATATTTTACAAACGATTGACGACCAACAGATCAACACCAATCCCACGACCACAACTACAAGGACATCCAAGCCACCACCACCAATCGTTGTAACCAGTTCGAACGTAGGCGAAGTCCACAAAAAAGTAATTGCTGCCGGTGTAGTTAAATACACTACCTCCGTTACAAATAACGGT
Source organism: Anopheles maculatus (assembly GCA_002091835.1). Classification (NCBI taxonomy): domain Eukaryota; kingdom Metazoa; phylum Arthropoda; class Insecta; order Diptera; family Culicidae; genus Anopheles; species Anopheles maculatus. Next base: position 14,592 of record KZ063136.1, read on the forward strand.
ACCTTGGTACGCACTACAACAAGCGCAGATTTTCGAGCGATAGTGAACTATCTCAAAACTACGAACTCCGAGTTCCATACGTATCAACTCGACGAGGAGAAAACAACAAAGGTCGTGTTGCTAGGCCTGACTGATAAGCCTCTAGAAGAGGTCACACGCATACTTAAAGACGAGAATATCGCACCTGTGTCTATCAAGAAGCTAGGCATAAAAACAAAACGATATGACGACCAAGCAGTGTACCTACTGCACTTTAAAAAAGGTACGGTGGACATGAAATTGTTGCGGTCCATCACAGCGCTGGAACATCAAGTGGTGAAATGGCGCTATTTCTCGAATACTAGTTCGATCATGCAGTGTAAGAACTGCCAACGTTTCGGCCATGGAGCAGCAAATTGCTACAGACCGCCCGTGTGCATAAAGTGTGCGGAACATCACAGCTCTACCAACTGTCCCGTGGCAAAGACCTCTGCGGATGGAATTATACCGACGCACAAACTAAAATGTGCAAACTGCGGAGGGAACCATACGGCGAATTATTTTGGCTGTCCATTTCGCATGAATAAAACGGCGGGAGAAAAAGAAAAGACCAGAAGCCCACCAGCATCCAAACAGGTACCACTTTTAAACGGTAATTTCCCCCTTCTTCCTTCAAACAAACCATCCCATTCTCACACATCCAAAACAGACACTAACATGTGCATAACACGACAGCCTAACTACACGTCATTTGCAAAAGTAACGGCAAATAACCAAAACGATCTCTTCACCTCAGATGAAATAGTTGAAATAGTGAAAGAAACCTTCTCTTGCCTGAGGAATTGTTCAAAAAAAGAAGACCAGATTTTGGTGGTTTTCAAAATTGTCCAAAAATACTGCTATCCGTGATGGCAGGATCAAAAGATTGTATAGTTTCATACTGGAATGCTAACAGCATTTCCAACAAAAAATTTGAGCTAATCCATTATTTAGAAAAAAACAAAATAGATGTTATGACAGTTTGTGAAACTTTTCTTAAACCTGGTCAAACGTTTAACTTGACTAATTATAAAACATACAGAATTGACCGACTACACGGGGCCAAAGGCGGCATAATGGTACTAGTTAAAAGCAGTATAGAGCATAAGTTACTTCCCGCATATAATCTCAGAGTATTAGAAGCCATTGGTATAGAAATCAGACATAATAATATCCCTATATCAATTGTCGGCGCATATCATCCAGGAGCTAATACTGATATTGTAAAATTCAAAAGCGACATTCAAACTCTAACAAACTCTAGAAAGAGTTTCTTTATTTGCGGAGATCTGAACGCGCGTCACAGATTGTGGAATTGTGTGTCATCTAACCAAGCCGGAAAAATCCTTTTTGATGAACTGCAAAAAGGACAATTTTCTATATTTCATCCAGATTCTCCAACATATTTTCCAGTAAATACAAATTCTAATCCTTCCACCATTGACATAATACTAACAAATAACAAACACAATATATCTAACCCATTGACTTCAGTTGACTTTACATCCGACCACTTGCCAGTTCATTTCAATATCGAAAATCTCTCTCTCGATCCTAAACCTACTACTCAAATTTTTGATTACACAAATGCTAATTGGAACACTTTCAAAACACATCTAAAAAACGCAATCAATGTAAACGAAATCAATATGGGTAGCATAAGCAACCGCACACAAATAGATAACTTACTTAGTAAAGTTACAGATGAAATCAACAGAGCTCATGATATTGCTGTGCCCAAAAGAACACCTGGAAAGTACAATATAATTATACCGGATGCTATTCTCAACCTAATTAAAGTACGTAACAAGTATAGGAAAAAATTACAAAGACAGAGGCTAAATTCATCCTTTAGATCTATTTATATGCAGCTTACAAATATCATTAAAATACAATTAAACCTGGTCCGGAATTCAGAATGGTCGAAAAATCTCACATCAATGAATAATCAAAACAATCCTAACAAAGTATGGAAATTTGTAAAAATCATTAAAAATCAACCGAAAAGCATTCCAGCTTTGAAACAAAACGGGAAAACACTACTTACCTCTGCTGAAAAATGTGAGTCATTGAAATCACACTTCCAACAAGCACACCGTACAACAATTTACAACTCCAGTACACAAGAAAACAAAGTAAATAACACCGTCAATGCTTTTATGAATAATCAAACTATCTCCGACTTTGGACCTAGAGAATTAATCAAGCCAAAAGAAATTTTTAAAATCATAAGAAATCTTAAATCAAAAAAATCCACCGGTTTAGACAACATAAATAACAGAGCGATAAAGAAACTTCCGAAAAATGTTATAGTATGTTTAAATGTCATCTTTAATAGTTGCCTAAAGCTAGGATATTTTCCAACTCATTGGAAATTATCAAAAGTTGTTGCTATTTCAAAGCCCGGCAAAGATAACACCTTAGCAATCAATTACAGACCCATCAGTCTTCTCAGTTGCTTTGGGAAAATATTCGAAAAGCTGATCGCAGCAAAGCTAAGAACCCATACAGAACAATTCAACATCATTCCCAAATGTCAATTTGGATTTCAACCTGGGCTATCCACAACACATCAGTTGGATAGACTAAAGACGGACATTATTTCCGCGAGAAACAGGAAAAAATCAACTGGCTTAGTTCTGTTAGACTCCGAAAAGGCGTTTGACACTATCTGGCATAAGGCCTTGATCTTCAAATTAATTAAACTAAATTTCCCAAAATATCTGATTTATATCATACAAAGTTTCTTAACAGACAGAAAGAATACCGTCTATATCTCTAACAGTACCTCCGACTCATACACCCCTGACGCAGGGGTTCCACAAGGAAGTGTGCTCTCTCCAATTTTGTTTAACCTCTACATCGCTGACATACCGAAAATGAAGGATTGCAATCAATATTTATATGCTGATGATGTTGCAATAAGTTCAAACGGCAAAAAGGCTAAAACCATCATAAAAAAATTGAATAATGCACTTAACATCTATTCTAAGTACTGCAAAAAGTGGAAACTAAAAATAAACGGTGACAAATCAGAAGCTGTATTTTTTACACGATTTACAAAATCAAATAAAATTCCATCCACTCAGCTCCAAATACTAAACACAGAAATACCATGGAAGGAAAAGGTTAAGTACCTTGGAGTAATATTAGATAAAAGAGTAACTTTCAGATGCCACATAGAATCCACAATCATTAAAAGTGAAAAAATCTTTCAGACATTATACTGTTTCCTAAATAGAAAATCACAACTGAACTTTAAAAACAAATTATTGCTCTATACTGCTTTAATCAAACCAACCATAACATACGCCGCCCCTGTCTGGGTAAAGTGTGCTAAAACACACAAGAAAAAGCTTCAAATTAGTCAAAATAAATATCTTAAAACCATATTAAATGTCCCTATATGGCACAGGACACATTTAGTTCACAGAAGTTGTAACATAAATACCATCGAACAGCATATAAACAAAATAACAAATAATTATAACAACAGAAATTCAACAAACTTTGAATTAACAACTGGCTGAAAAAGAAAATCCCCATCCCTTCCTTTTCCATACCAATACTCCTAAAAATTCCTTTTTACCAAATACCATAGCACTACCGTTTAAAATTAAACCTAGGAAAACAAATGCCAACACAACAAGTTTTTCTTAATAGACACGTAACTTAGTATAAGATAAGATTAGATATAGAAATAGACTAGATTAAGTATAAAAAGTTTTTTTTTTTTTTTGCCTCTGTGGGTTTTTTCAAACAAAATTTTCCCGCTGAACTCTACCGAACGCCAAAATGGTAATTCAAACTTCAAAATCGACAAGTGCAAACGTTAATAACAAATAATGAGGAAAGATAAGATCGAACCCGTTAAAAATTATGAAAAACCATGTATATTGTAACAAGCGATTTTCATTCAAATAAACTATCACTACTACTACTACTACATGGCAACCAGAAGTCAACCGAGAACTTCGTTTAGCGAACGCAAGCTTCTTGTTCTCTCTACAATCTATGCATCCACCATCTATTGGTGTTGTGCTCGGGCAGCACGATCGGCCTTAGATGTAGCCGTAAAGCAAAATAATTCTTGCTCAAATATGGATATGAAACTATAAAAAAATGTCAGGTCGACAATGAAGGATATTACTCATTATCCATATTTGGATATCAGTTGTGTTGTCGGCTCGCCAGGCTCCGGTGGGCTGGTCATGTCATGAGAATGGCACCGGACGACCCAGCCCGTAAAGTCCTTTTAGGCCGTCCACATGGACAGAGGAGGCGTGGTAGGCCCAAACTGAGATGGAGTAATGGCGTAGATGCGTCCGCCAGAACGGCCGGGATACTTGATTGGCAGACGACGGCGCTAGACCGTGAGCGGTATCGAGGATTGTTGCAGCAGTCCAAGACCGCGAAAAGGTTGTAGCGCCTGATAAGTAAGTAAGTAAGTAAGTTGTATTGTCGACGACTAGGATCGACTCCAGGACAGTTTGGCTAATTATAACCGTGGTAACCATAAGCGAAGAAGCATTACCGTGCATTACAAAGTAGCAAAACCGCTTAAGAACTGTACCGAGAAAATAGACCCGGTTTTTAACAACATTTATAACATATTTTCCGGTGGCAGAGGTAGCACCGATGTCGGTCTACACATGGTAGGATCGGAGATCGAAATCGAAATAACTCCTAAATGGCGTAGAGCCCTTGCATTACTGTCTCGAAATGGTTGTTTAACGTTACTTTACTGTCTAGAAAGAGGCTTAGATCACGAACCTCGTTTGCCATTATGCATCAATGGCGATTTTTCCCTTGCAAACGAAATGGCACAACACTGGCTCTAGTTGACACAGATACAATTAACATATCACCATATTTTAAGCGTTTGTGTTTACAAGGCTTTGGTATTTGAAGCCTTTGGCAGTCGGAAGTTTTGCAGACCGCCAGGTAGATTTGTAAGTCGCTCGCATACAATAATTTACATGCATCAGAAATGCAATCAACGATGTCGTTGATAAATATAATAAATGAACGCTGACATGACACGATTGGAAAACAAAAACAGTCTTAAGCTTTAATGAATAATACGAAAAGTAAAATATCTTCAAACAATCATGTGCTGATTGATGATAAGAAAGTAATTACGTTTTAGATAATCATTATTATCTACTATCGTAAACCGTGCTACCATTTTGTTGCTCGTTTATAATCGCGTGTGATGTGGTGTGTAAATCTTCCGAAAAAAAGCGTTCCTTTTTTAAATGATATTTATGTCGCCACAACACATCTCATACTGCGGGCACACGTGATGTTACTGTTTGCTTTGGTGTCGGTCTTTGAAGACTGGGTATGTTATTCGCAAATGGAAGTGAGAAAACGTTCGCTCGCTTTGCATCATCCGGTGTCCGCGTAAACTTTGATACTATGATACCGCTGTCATTTCTACGGTGGTAACATAGTACGAGTTTCGTGGTAACGTTTCGGAGATATATCATTTTAATGGTTCTTGACAACGTTATGATCACCTGCATGATGTTTAGCACTATGTGTGTTGTTTGTTTTGTTGCAGGTACAGGTACGTTATGTTCGTAGATGGTAAACTGTGCCAGCGTAGGGTTTGCGATAAGGTAGCTTTAATGTATTGTGCAGAGCTTAGCTGGAGTTTTGTTTAATATTATATTTAAATCATTTTCTAAAACGATCCTGGTACTTGTCAATCTTTCTGTTTGATCATTGCATGAGTTGAAATTTAAAGTTTGAATAATGAACATTTAGTGTTCGCGATTACAAAACTAAAACACACATCGATGCCCTGTTTGTTGTCATTTTATGAAAATAAACCCATTTTAGCACGCTATTTATACGTGACTACTGTTTGCACAACTATAACAACGCTAACATTAACAAACGGGTGTACACAACAAATGTTTCGTGCAGATGTGTGTTTGCGCTTCGCGTGTGTTTACCACCGCAGAATATTTTCCGTTTGCACAAAGAAACACCACACTGGTGGTGAAAGTTTCTACCACCGTCACGAATCATCACGCGAACTGCGGAATTGTTGAAGATGATGTCGACGGTTTTAGTTCCGAAGGATGTGTTTTTTTTCTCGCTCAAACTAGTCCGAAATAAAAGAAGATGCATCAGCACAGAAAGGAACACAACCCTTTTTATACTTGCTTTCACCAGTTAGCGTCGGTGTGAAGTGAAACGAAACTTGAAAGCCGGACAAATGATGGGAAAGTTTTGTGAGTTGCTGTTGTTTCACGGATGAACAGTGTACCGAAGATCAGTGGAGGTGTAACGTGAGGGGGAAAATGGAATGGAAGTAGATGGACTGACAGGGAAACACAAGTAGTTTTACCGAGTTCAAATGATTTTAACCTTCGCTTGACGGTTCGTGAAACAATGTAATAACAAAGTAATGCGAGGAAAGGACGACGGAAGCTGGTGATCGTTTGTTATTTAATTTCAGAATAATTCTTGATATTTGTGGGCAACATTTACATTTCAACAAGTTAAATTTCTCTTCATTTAGTATTTGTTTTTTGGCACATTGTCTTTATAGGTTCTCGACAGAAATGCTACAATTAATTGTAATTAATCATGGAAATTAATTGTATAGTTGGAACTTTAGTTAACCTGTTGTTTATTTTCGAAAATTAACCTGTTGTTATACTTTATTTTTCAATTTGATTTAGCTAGCATGTTCTTCATGCCTACCTGAAAGAAAAGTAGAATGTTGTTATTGTTTGTCGTGATATATTATCACCTGAGTTTTGAAATGCGTTATGAATAGAACAGATTGACTTTCAATGGCAAGGCACGTATGCTAAAGTATGTGGAACGTTATGGTTCCTATGCTAACGTGTAGGAGAATTTGAAAATTAGGGAGAAGAAGGAGAAAAAGAAGTATCGTGTTTGAACTATTGTTCGGTTCTTTATTTCGATAGCTCACACGCGGTTTGGGTTCTGTCACGGGCGGGTATAACATTCGAACCTTTTCAGGCGGGATTAACAATCGAACCTGTTCAGGCGTTATTAACAATGGGACTTCACTTCTTCTTCGCGCGCACGGATAGCGTCCCCCTGGTGATGGGCACTCATAAGGATGAGGTAATCCGGTCCGGATTGGAAAAGAATTGAAGCATTCCGTTCTGTGTCGGACGGAACAACTATTTTTAGTTACTATTCTGTTAACAGAACAACACTGACAACAGAGCGAAGACTCTTTCAATATTTCTAGCCCGATTGGCTCTTTTAATCGTCCTTAGATTCTTCTCTTCTTCTTCCTTGGCACTACAACCTCGTCAGGTCTTGGCCTGCTATTGCTAGCTCTCTATGACTTAGTTTTACCCGTAGCTGGATAATCAGTCCTGCGTACGGGGAGGCGGTCCGCCGGGATTCGAACCCCGGTCCTGCCGTGTGAAGACCGGCGCTGTTATCGTATACACCACCGGGCCGCCCCGTCCTTAGATTACATTTTGATAAATTTTTTTATATTAATTTAAACGTTTTTCTAGGCATAACTAGTCCTAAAGAGATTCTGGTAACTGTTTAAACACCAAGTAGTAAAAATGTGTCATCTCTTAAACCAAATAGGGAACCATATAGGTAAATATCGTTTCCAGTGTTCACCATGTGCCGGCAGAGTGTCGTGCGTGGTTGGAGATTAATTTGTCATAATACGATATGAATACTAATTCATGCCGACCAAGGCCAATGTGCACAACAATGTCGCGTTTCAGACATCCAAACAACGTAGCTTTGAATAGCGGTACCGTAGGTGCGTATCAAAAGGGATTAACAGCGTCTGGCTAGGGGGAAGTCGCGACAAACTGCAATTGGTCACCATCCGGTCGACACGTGTCCTACACAATGTGTCTCAAACTGTTCCAACCTGAGCAGCGCTTACCGTTGCCAAAAGCATCAGAGCTAAGCAACAACCAAAAAAAGTTACCACCACTCGAACGCTAATGCCCATTGGCTTACCGATTGGACAGTTTGGACAGTTCACGTTTCGCGTGGTTTTGGCAGGAGTTTAGCACTCGCTACCTGGTTTAACCGGATGTAGTATAAATCGATCTCTAGCCACATCCGTTCTCCATCGATTTACCGTAGCGGTGGGCATGGATAATTTTGTCCGAAGTAAGTCAGGTGCAGGTTTTGTAAGGGTAGCAGTATAAAAAAAGTCCGTTCGTATGTGAACATACACATTCATGCGATTCTATTTGAATATTGATCGAGTGTTTTGGAGTGCCTGTAGTTGGTTGGACAGTGACATGGTGAGCACACATCGTCTGCCTGCCTGATGAGTGGTTTTTTCGAGTGCTGACACAGTCGGTTGAAAGTTATGTTCCACTTCCGGAGAGTTTTGGTTGTCATTTGGCAATAGTTAGTCTCCATTGTAAGTGAAATTTTCATTTGGTTTAGTTTCACCATTGGCCACTGGTTTTCGTCGTTGATAGGGTTTTTGTTGGATGCGAAGGTTACATGACATGTTGCAACAAATGTGAGAATAGTTAAAAATTAGAAAATCCCCTAGCAAAAGAGATTGGTCGAAGCTGTTAGAAGAGTTTGGTTAGCTGTAACGATGGTAAAGGTATAACTCTAACAATGCCGGTAAGATGCATCTCCTCCACGAAGTTACTAACGTCTACGTTTTCTAGAGCTTCCTGGAGCTCTCTATTTTCACCTACAAATTTTGTTCCCCGATTGGATATGAGTTTGTTGCGTGTTCTTCGATGAGATCTAATTGACAATGTACGTGTGACTTGTATCGATGTGTAACGCCTGCACCGTCATAAAATTAAGGAGAACCATCTACCTTTCTTCCTTTTTTCTCCCGTTGACTTGTATGAACGATCCGAAGTAATCCATGCCGATAAAGATATAGGGTCGGCAGCAGGGGGATAGACGGCCATCCGGCAGCTCTCCCATCATCAGGCTTGGTCTTTCGATCTCCAGTTTTTGATCTGGAATTGTTGACATTTATTCCTTACCCGATCACACGCTGCTCTTAAAGCTGGAATCTCGAATTATATTCCACTCCGTCTGCTTTAGTTCTAGAACGGTTAGATGACAGAATAAAACGAAGTTGAAGTTTGTACAAATTCTATTTATTCAATCTTATGGATCACGAACAAGAAAGCAGTAAAACGATCGCCTGATCGCGTGACTCTGCAGGTACACACCAGTATCGCGTTGTGGTTTCCCAGAGGGGCCTGACCGTAGCGGCGTCCTATTGTACGGCTGAAGAACGCATCGTTATTCGAACGGTCGGTGTACAAAACTAATGTAAGTTATTCTAATGTGGTATGCAACAAAATGCGAGCAACGGCTCAAACAAATAAACAGATTCGAACGCTAGGTAGATTTGACATATTTCCGCAAGAGGGCGTTAAAAGTAAATTTTTAAAACTCTCGGTTTAGGGCACGAAATTGATTGTTTCCGTGAGTACCAATCTTAAAGTAAAGTGTTCGTCGTATAAAAAGTTCTTTTTTTACTAACTGAAACTAAGGACGTTTGTAATGCGCATTCACCTTGTAACGATCGACTTGCTTCTGAAAAAATGTGCTTTTTGCTAGCCACTGAACGAGGATCTAGCTGCGTTTATAACTCAGGAGAGACTTCTCATTGTTTACATCGAATAGTGTTAGTTGTTTGAAAAAAGGCAAGCTGCAGAACGTAGCTCTTGTTGCAGGACGCAACAGAAATTATAATACAAAGTATGTCAAAAGATTAATGGTACAAGATATTTCATTAGAAACTAATATCTGACAGCCTGAATAAGTGCCTTTATTTTATTTTCGTTTAAATGTTAAACATATTTAAAATTTTATACTATGTATAGAATAGTGCTTTTTAAATAATCAATAAAAAAACACTTTGAATAATAGAACATATTTTAAAAATCCACTCCTAAAGTGAGTTTGATATTGGTTGTGAGAAAATTTGCCATAACGCAAAGTTGCAAAAGTTGGATCATTTATAACGTTAATTAAATAATCTCATAATAAAAAAGTTGATAGCAGGTAATGCTTAAATTTATAGAACTTCGATAAATCAATCTCATAAATCAGAGTTTTATCATAATTTCCATAAACCTTCCAAGGCCCAGTTTTAATACCATGCTTAGCTATTGTCCCTCGCGAACGATCTAAACTCTTCTCATTGCTCAGGGAATGAGTTTTATCCTGTTACAAATAAAAGCACTTCGTTCAACGATATTCATTTCGCGTTGATGTTTTTCCCTCTGAACAACCATCTTACCATAAATTGTGACCCATCTCGATCCGATACGTTTACGTTTCTGGGTTTTAATTGCCACTTGAACGAGGCTCAATTTCTTTCTTTCACTGGGCCGCGTTCGTACCGAAAGCGAGTCCCAAAATGATTGTCGAGTCCCGAAAAGTGACCGGACCGAGTGTGTTCCAAACCGAAGGCGATAGGCGGTGTTTAAAAGTGTAAAATTTCGTATTAATTAGCCATTAAGTCGTATCATTAAAGCCGTTAAATCTCTTCACCGGTAGTGGCTTTTGATGGTGCGGCCGTTTAGTGGTGAGAAATTTGTCAAGCATTCGATTTGGTCATCGGGCAGCGATTAACACGGGCATACCGGTTTTCCACGTCTGCCCAAAACGGTTCGCAGTGCAGCAATGGCGGCCTGGGAATGTAAAGGGCACCATCGCAAAAGGGGCGTGAAAATGATGTTGTTAATGAAATTTACGATTCTCGCTTTCGTTGCTCGTTTCCTTCGGATTTTTAGATTCCTCGTGTTGTTCATTTCCGTGGGGAAATCTCGGAAAACAGTTTTCACTCAGCTGCGAATGTCGGCCGTTTCGCACGATTCTCTGCAGACGGATGAGAAGTTGCCCATTGACGAAGTTTCGCGCTGTTGCAGGGCTTCGAGGCTCCGTCTGCACCTCCGCCGTCTGCTTCCCCCCTTTGGCCTAGTTTTCATTTCGTTTCTCCATAAAAAAGGTACTAAACAAATGCAATCAGCATAATTCACTTTGGCTGGGCGTACGGTCCTCGTCGTGTTCAGCTCAACGCTGAAGGTAGAATTGTTTTTCTCCACCCACCTGTTCTGGGTGTTTTTTTTTTCGTTGTTGTGTGTGTTTGTGTGTTGCTTCTTTACGATCGCTTCGGCATACCTTGTCCGAGTGGCGTGGGGTTTGTGACGCAAAACTGATGGCCTGATTTCGGGAATTTAATGTTTGGCACGATGAGCGTGTTTCTCGAATGTAGTTTCGATGTGTTGGAAGGTCGCCTTGGTTGGTGGAGGAATTTGGAATTGAAGGAACAATTTTTGCGAAAATATAAACTCTTACATTGGTGATGATTTCTGTGCTTGGAGGTTCGGAATGCGAAATGTCTAACTTTTCTGGGAAAATATTAGCAAGTATTTGTTGTTAAAAATCCAATGAATTCCTCCGGAATGGTTTCATTAGACGTGGATGCTAAATTTTTATAAACGGTACCGATTGAAGTGCTTGTTTGTACGTATACAATGTATGCAAACAATGTATAAATTCATTCTCTGGTATTGTTACGGTATTACGGTGTTCATTCTCTCTTATTATTCGGTTAGCAAGTCATTGTGTTTTTATTTTTCCTTCTCTAATATCGTATATAACGGATTGTCGATTCTTGAATTGTTTACTGTACCATCTTCTATCGATATTAACAAAAAGCATGACAG
>KZ063136.1:27139-43183 GCA_002091835.1 Anopheles maculatus
AAATGATGTTGTTAATGAAATTTACGATTCTCGCTTTCGTTGCTCGTTTCCTTCGGATTTTTAGATTCCTCGTGTTGTTCATTTCCGTGGGGAAATCTCGGAAAACAGTTTTCACTCAGCTGCGAATGTCGGCCGTTTCGCACGATTCTCTGCAGACGGATGAGAAGTTGCCCATTGACGAAGTTTCGCGCTGTTGCAGGGCTTCGAGGCTCCGTCTGCACCTCCGCCGTCTGCTTCCCCCCTTTGGCCTAGTTTTCATTTCGTTTCTCCATAAAAAAGGTACTAAACAAATGCAATCAGCATAATTCACTTTGGCTGGGCGTACGGTCCTCGTCGTGTTCAGCTCAACGCTGAAGGTAGAATTGTTTTTCTCCACCCACCTGTTCTGGGTGTTTTTTTTTTCGTTGTTGTGTGTGTTTGTGTGTTGCTTCTTTACGATCGCTTCGGCATACCTTGTCCGAGTGGCGTGGGGTTTGTGACGCAAAACTGATGGCCTGATTTGGGGAATTTAATGTTTGGCACGATGAGCGTGTTTCTCGAATGTAGTTTCGATGTGTTGGAAGGTCGCCTTGGTTGGTGGAGGAATTTGGAATTGAAGGAACAATTTTTGCGAAAATATAAACTCTTACATTGGTGATGATTTCTGTGCTTGGAGGTTCGGAATGCGAAATGTCTAACTTTTCTGGGAAAATATTAGCAAGTATTTGTTGTTAAAAATCCAATGAATTCCTCCGGAATGGTTTCATTAGACGTGGATGCTAAATTTTTATAAACGGTACCGATTGAAGTGCTTGTTTGTACGTATACAATGTATGCAAACAATGTATAAATTCATTCTCTGGTATTGTTACGGTATTACGGTGTTCATTCTCTCTTATTATTCGGTTAGCAAGTCATTGTGTTTTTATTTTTCCTTCTCTAATATCGTATATAACGGATTGTCGATTCTTGAATTGTTTACTGTACCATCTTCTATCGATATTAACAAAAAGCATGACAGCCACCTGATTTTTTCTCCACTCAGATGAAAATGTCTGCCGTAGTTTTGCTAATGGAACTACAACTTGATTATATTAAATATTATCTTTTCTATTTGCAAATTCGATGCTGCTGCGTTCATTCTTCTTAACACAACTTTCTTGGAAAACAAACTTGAACAACTTCATCCTATATTATTGTTCTTGTTACTACTATTGTCTTGAGTTTTATGGAATGAATCCTTTACACAAAAGATATACAAGTAAAGAGGTTCTTTATACACTCAACAAAGAATCTTCGTGTTTTAAATTCGTCTCAAGTTTTTTTTTATAAAATTACCCGAAAGGTTTATTTCATTCGAACTATTCTACCTCATTCCAACATCACAAAACGCAGAATATGTCATTAGTATGTGAGACCCAGTTTTGTTATGAATAAATAACTTGTACCTTACCATGGTGTGTTTTAAGTGTATTGGGAAATCTTCCCGGATTGGTTATCAGACCAGCATTTAGAAATTTTATTCTGGTTTATCCAAAAGAAAGACCAATTGATCAACAATTCCGAATTCTGAATGCTTTAAGCCGAAAGACGTGTTGTTAGTTAGACCAAGATACACCGATAGATAGTTCTTCTTCCTCTTCCTTGGCACTACAACCACGTGAGGTCTTGGCCTGCTATTACTAGATTTCTATGACTTGATTTTACCCGTAGCTTTATAAGCAGTTTATAAGCAGAACCCCATTGCTGCGGTGAGGAGACCGACGCCGCCTCCGTTACCTACTGCCCAACCTTAAACGGCGGTTTGTACGAAATAATACAGAGAATTTGCAAATATGATAGGTTGTATTACACTTGAGACTTGAGATAATATTTCTGCAGGTATTAGAAATCAATAAATATTTCTGAATTACTAATTGAGAGCTAAACAATGTTCAATATGTTCTCAATTTAGAAGACTTCAATTAAAAGATTCAAAATTCTATGTTGATATTGTAAAAAATGTTTTAATAGATAATGTTATTTAAAACAATAACTCTAAGTATGCATGCAATATTTATTCTTTATTAATTGCAACATGAATTATTTACCATATCAACAATGTACCAATCCCCTATTTCCATTTTCATCAATGCACGCGCAAACTAGCAACAATTGATTGCTGCTGCAGTGCAAATTCATTTGTCAGATTTGCCACGATGGTGTTAAACAGTTGCTTCAATACCAAACCCACTTACGCTTTCGTTCGCTTGCTGGTGAAAAGTGGAATATTGCTTCGTTTTACACCTTTCACGCGCAGCCCGTTTATCAGAGAATCCGTTCGGGTAGCGCGGTGGACGCTAGTGGCGCGAAATAGTATCCAAAACCGTTCAGCGCTAATTTACATTCCGCCAGCATATATCATGTACAGTTGACGTAAAAACCTCATAAATATGTTTATCGCCTGACTTCGTGCGTCTCGCACGACCGTACACGTTGCGTTCGACCCTATTTGAGGGTTTCACAAACGCTTTTCCTTTGCTTCAGCAAGTGTAGCAGGTAGAATAAAGCGTAGCTTTTACCTCTTGGAAGGGTTCCTACGTCGGGTGGCACACCGCCGGTCGGTAAGACGCTTGCACAGGACAGGAACGTGAAGGATGTTGCGGATAAATCCTTCCGTCCGCATAATGCCAACTAAAAGGTACCACGTTTCCCGTAAGCACGACGACCGACGGGTAGAAGAGTGTTGATTTAATGCAAATACCAGATATTTACTCAAGCAACCATCGTTTCCAGCGGCATGCTCGGAAAACACGGACCGCACCGGGAGGGTTCCTGGTCGTGCTGCTGCCGAAGCAAGGAAACCACCGTGCGTTGTGGCAGCTTCCGGAGTTTTCGGTACCGCGCGTATTATGCATTGCGGCAGGGTGATAATATGCCTAACAGGCTGAGACGCTGTTACAAAAAGGAAATGATGCAACGCGGCTAATATTTGCCCTGCGCTTTGACTGTGGGCCTTCCGAGCCAAAGGTAGCGAACAGTTTTACCCATGCCGTAATGAGCACAGAAAACGCAATACACTAACTAGAATGAAAGAAAGGAATTGTAGGGGTGCCGGTTTTTGGAAGGCAGCGATTGTGACTGGTTGTGGCACATTTGAATGAAAAGGGATGAAGGGGGATGATTATCAATCATGCAGAAGAAATAGAATACCGGAAGAAACGTGCATATTTAGTTTATTAGAATTTGAAGGTTGGGTACTGTCGAAAGTTCATTAGCATCTGGGGTTTTCACATTTATTCAGTTGAATTAAATAATTGAAGATTTGTTGTGACAATACATTCATTTAAGAAGTGATCTTTCCTTGTTATGATTGTTAATGAGTTCTCATAAAGGTTCTAAATGAATAAAAATATAAGCTGTTTTCTTTTTTGTGAGAGACTAGAGTGAATAAAATTCAATAATTTTCAATATTGATTAAATTAGTTTAATTTTGGGATTATAAACTAGCCCCAGCTTTGTCCGTCGCGACAGTTATTTTGAGTGGAGAAGTTTCCTCAGGTTGAAGTATGACCAGTTGGCAGCCACCACCCTTGTGTGTAATTTAGCGTCTTTGTTGTTGTCGGTGCTGACTTTTGACCCTAGACAGGTGAGGTTTTGGATGACTTCAAAGGTGCGATTACCTATCTGTTCATCACCCTGCATACATCAGATCCGCTGATTGTGTCACCATCATTTTGGTTTTTGCCTCGTTAATATCTAATCCGAGGTTAAGATCCACCTACTAAATACTTTGTGAAGCATCTGCTACATAGTAGAGCCTCAAACCATTGATGTTTTTGTTCTCAGTGCATGTTGTATTAAACAAGATGAACGGTCGCCATGTAATAAACAGTAATAAACAGAATGAACGGTCATGCAGATAGGAAGACATGCACCAGTGATATTGTTAGCGATATTCTAAAATAACTGAACTGAAACACTGATGTTCGGTTTTATTTAACACAACACTTTATTGATCACTATTGATGTACGAGACTGCTGGGCTGTTCTTGAGAAACGATCGTCCAGCTACACTTGCTGTCCGAACCGAGACTGTTGATCCGTTGTTGAGTAACGATCGTCCAGCAACACATGCTGTTCGAACGAGACTGATTTATTGGACCGTGGTTCTTTAATTTATATAGCAAAATTCTTTGCAAACTCGTGAGAACATTTTGTTACGGAAATTTCCACTAACCCAAATTCCTAGCTGTTTACCAAATTGTTTATGGGTCCTAAAGTGTGTGAACATACCTAAAGTAACTTCCTGGTTGGACAGTTGTAATGAGTTATTTGTTTTTACGTGGAGTTAACTGACACAGTTTGCTTTGACACAATTTTCTTGACTGTGGAAACCTTTTTTGCTTATGGTAAACTGTTATGTCTTTTCTGCTTAAACGTGAATAATCGGGTTTAATCGTGAAACTTGGGTTGGCTTAAGGTGGTAATGGAACTGGGTTATGCAGACTTATGTGTTGTTTTAATTTGTGTTCGATTTGTGTGTTCTGAGCTTCTATTGTGTTGAATGCAATTGCTGCATGCAATTTGTATTGTATGCAATTTGACTTACAATGTTAATATCTGGATTGACTTACAGAAGATTATGCCCTTGCTCATGGTCCGTGCGATGGTCGAGCCGCACCTAAAGCAGCTTCAAAAGCCTGTTGGACATGACTGTCCTTTAGAGATTCTGTGTTGAGGCGTGTCTGATTGTTAGCTTCGCCCCCATTGGCGCGGGTGTGGACGATTCTGAAACGCATCACTAGGCCAACCAAGAAGTGATCGTTTAACAGGCTCGACTGTCACACAATGAATATTGTTATTATTTGTTAAAGCTGACACTTTTGCAGTATGGCCAGAGTATCTTTATGTTGTACGACGTTTGCACGATGAAAAACGGTTTCTTAGTTTCAGTTCATACGACAACTAATTTCTAAACTTACAAAACAGGCATTGCTTTTAAGCAAGTGAAACTGGCTGGCATTTTTCTTTGATATCTAGGTTTGGGTTTGCGATACATCTTGATCAAGCATTGCCTTCAGTTCTGTATCTTCAAACTTCATTGGCGCAAATGTTTCGTCTTTCGAAACAAAATCACCATTTTTGAAGCAGTCCCGCAAAAATACTTTATTAGGAAAAGAAGTTTTCGATTTATGCGCTTAAATTTAATATTTTACTTACATTTTAACTGAATGATAACTAATGGGGGAAAAAAATAAAAGAAGATAAGTAAATGACAGTGTTGCCAGATTAAACATATGGGGATGGAATTAGTGGCGCTATCTGATATCAAAATATCATGAACTTATCTTTACTCTTGAGTAAAAGTGCTCAAATTTGTCTTTACATGTATCAACTATGTATATGCAAGTTCGTCCGTCATATTTTAAATGAAATAAATAATATTTCTAGACTTGAGTGAGATATCTTACAAAAACAGTGTTTGCGGATTTTTTTTATATGATATTAAAACAAAATGTTCTACCATGCTACTTTAACATGTATAGTTCAACAGGACGCCAATGTTCAATTTCCAATTTTGTAAACAAACCATTGAATGCATAAAGTTTGGTTTCAAACAAACTCGATAAATAAATCTACAATAATTTCTATGCTGCAAAGCACCTACCAAACAATGGCTAGAGATAAAACAATTGTAATTTACAGCCCTAATGGGTTGAATCGTCAGAATCAGATGCATGGCAACGTTTGTAGCATTTCCAAACGAAAGTCAACTAAATTACGATGTCTGGCGGTAAATATGAATTGACCGAACACAGTGACCACGTTCCATTGGGATGGAAAAAGTGGAAATGGTTCTATGGAAAATGAGAAATTTTATAAAACCTTTCCCACCGGGCGGTTGGAGCTCGAACTTGGACAAACTCACACTGGGGACCTACAATTATGTTGGCCTTTATCAACCTATCGCCGGACAGATCCGTAGCATTGTTAAGGAGGTGGCCACACGCAGGAAACCTATCGGAAAGGGTATCGGTACGGTTGCAGATAAATTCCCATGGAAAGTGCACTCTAATCGAATCGTAGCTCCGAACCCGGTTTTGCCGTACGCGCTCGTGCTGGATTAAATACGTACCGGCTATAAATTCATTACGAAAACAATGTAGCGCATGCTTACCGATCGACCGGTACCGATCGGGGTGTAACAATAGCGGCACGTCGACTGCCGATAGGACGGGTTCAGCGGCAACAAGGGAACGAGATGCGTGAATGCACTCTTCTGATTACACTAACCAAACCTGGGCAATGTTGGCATAATAAATTTACTCAAGGAATTAAACTTCAATTATTAGAAACGTGCAGGCAGGCGTGCAATAATGCCGGAGCTTCCATTTTCACAGCCGGCTCACCATTGCCTTTGGTGGTGAGGTGTTATGTAGGCTGCACTGGATGGGTCTGGCGCACGTGCAGCAAACTCAGAAGTGCTGATGAGTGCGTTACAAACTGTAATAGTTGTGTTAGATGCATGCATGTGGAATGTTCGTTTTTGAACCAATCACCATGCGTCTCCGAACCCGAACACTATGCGTCTCCACCGATTATGAGTTTGAAAATGGTCTACGAAATGCAGACAAAAAGATGTTAGAAAAAGGTTTGGAAACAATAACATTAATGGGTTTGATTGAAAAATTCATTTATTTAAATAACCCAAAAGAGAATTGTCTCATCTCAAGATCTTGACTTGGGTTGTGCAAATGAATAGTAAAATGAAAATGAAGACGTCCAACTTATTTAAGAGTAAAATTACAACAAAAGTTTTAAGCTGCTCCGTCGTTTGTGAATGACAAAGTACAACAAGACTATAGAAAACGAAGGCCACAGTATCCGTTTTCAATTGTAATTACTCGCGAAAACAAAAATATTCCCTTCGCCTATAAAGATCTACACTGCTTGCAAGTGTAATTCCAAAGAGATAAAATATTTCTGCGTTGAAAAACAAAAAAATCACACGTAGAATAATTAGGCACCGACCTTCAAACCAGCAACGACCCTTGTTCGCCAAATGACGCATGATTACATGGTGATATGGGAACCGTTGCTTGCCTTTCGTTGCCCTAAGTAAACTTCAGCAATGAAAGGCCTGGTGAAAAAAAAAACACATGCAAGTACCGTGCTCACTTGTACGGCTTGACAGCACAACATAAGAACACCAATCATGTACCCCAAAAAATGTGCTTACTCATCTCGACGAGAGTCATGTTACTTTCCGTCCAACATGAAGCATATTCTTCATTTTAAGAGCTTTTAGTAAGCTTGTACAACGCAATGAGGTAGGTGGTTATGTGCGTACCTGAGTTCATTTAACATATCTCGTGATTTTTTACTTAGTCGTCATGTTTTTGGTGTTTTTTGTTTGCATACTGGCAAGATTACGATAAGGAAACACTGCCTAGGCATCATAGTACGTCCAACGCGGGAATCGGTAGGTTTTTAAAACGAACGTGCTTCATACGCTATCACTTATCAGTGCTTGCGGTTGCAGAAAGTGGTAAAACCAACAATATCTATTCCATCTGTGGGTGAATATTTTCAATGATGGAATGGAAGCAGTGCAAAAAAGAAAAAAAATTGAAAGAAAAGGTAGAAAAGGAGAATAAATTTGGTCCAAATTCCATTTCGCCAAAGCACAACCGCATCACAACTTTCGAAGGTGTATTGCCGAGCGCATTTCTTTTGCGAGCAGCGTTCATCTCAAACGGGATGGTCAGAACGAAAATTGTGGTCGGCGATCAAAACTAATGACCGGTGGAGGCGCACTGTGTTTCGATGGAGACGCATGGTGGTCGGTGTCGTCGCGGTTCAAAAGAAATGCATTCCGTGCGCTGTGCGGTGTGCCGTGGACCGGTTTTTGTTGCTTCCAGTTTTACGTATTCGCATACAATTTTTGTACAGCGTCATGAATTGCAAAGTGGGCTGAAGAAACAACTTTTCTCCCCGTTTGTATTCCGTTACAGGCGTGGTACGTACCGGACGGCAAAGGAAGTTCGGAACGGGAAGCCTGTGGGCACGGTTTTTTATTCGTTTTGTGCTGTGTCGATGGTTTTTCGAGAGGAAAAGGAAGACATAAACGTAAATATCGCATCACAGCGGGATTCAAGCCGCCGTGGGTTTCTTTTGACCGGGGCGCGGTTGGTTGGGAGAGATCGACTTGCAAAGAAAAACCACATTTTTCCCTTTACCGGTTTTTGATGGCCGTGCGAGTAGGGTATGAAAGGATGCACCGAGACTGGCCACCGAGGAAAACCAGTACCAGAACCTTTGGGCTCCCGGGCGCATCCCGTCCGGAGCGGTCGCACTCGATTAGTGCGGAAGTTCCGGTTTGGTGAAGGTTAAACGAGATGCGAATAATGGTGGCGCATTTCGTTTTATGAGATGCAGTTTCGCTTTTTTTTGGGGGGCGAGGGATGCACCCTAGCCGTTCGCTTCCCATCACTCGCACGGTTGTTGGGTTTGAAGTTAAGCAGAATATGTATTTATTCGTTGCACCGGCATAATGAGAATGGGGTGAATCTTCTCGGAGCCAACGGGTGGAGCGGTTGGCCCTGATCTGTACAAGTGAGTTGGGCGAGGCAAGACATACAAAGAATCTGCAGCTTCCTGCGATAGCTCAAACCATGCCGATGCATTTCCTTCTGTGAAGAAGGAGTAATTTCGTTTGAAGGCCCCTAAAAAATGCCGAGAACGTCCGCCGAAACGATGAAATTAAATGATATCGCTTGAAGTTTCGCAATCGTTTGATATCATCGTCCGTTAAGTTGGCTAACCATAAAAAAGACAAATGAGTGGGAAGGAGATAGTGAAGGCATATTTACTTCACTGCCGATGGTACGCTTCCCCAGCTGATTTGCTTCGACAGTACAGTGCCGTCGTCGTTTTTAGCAAGAATGGCAGAAATTTCAATTATTTTGGGGCGGAAATAGGAAATAATGAAGCAATCTATCTGTCACCAGTCGGGCAAACTGAGGCAAACGGCAGTCAGTTCGCACAACGAAACAATGTGACACCAAACTAGAATGCTATCACTGTGGAAAACAATCGTCCTAGTAAAATGCTTTCGCCCTCCATTTCCCTCAAACGAACGTAGTTCGAGTCGGGGGAAGTTTATTTTTATCGCTATACGTGGCCGCTAATAATAAAGTGATGTGGTGTGCTTCCGGTGGTTTATTCCGTCCGCTCGGTTTATCGCCTCTTACTGTGACAACCATGCTTGTGCATGTGCGTGTATGTCCGTACATGTGATGATAGTGTGTTATCCATGCTGTCGTTTAAGAAATTGGAAATGTCGCCTCTGTTCGAACGACGATACACAAGAACAGGAAACCTTCCTGTAATCGTTCGCTAACAACAGTAAAAATCGAGCAAAACAGAAAGATAATGCGTCGCTGTAGTTGTTATCATGGGATCGATTGTCTTGGCAGCCCAATGGAGCGTTGGACTACGACGGATGAGCGGTGTTAGACGGTGTGATATGTAGTACTGTGAAAAGCAAAAAAAAAACACAATCAAAACGATAATTTATGTTTTCACGCTTCATCCGATCTTCGTATGGGATAGGGACCTTTGATCTAGTTGAAGAACTGTTGGACCATTCGCAGCTAGTTGAAGGTCAAAAAGGGAAGTGAATTGAATTGTATGGTTAATATAATTTGTTTCTGTTTGTACGAGTCATTATGGATGTTTAATATGTTGTTATGTGATATATTGGTACTACTTATCGCTTTTGTGCAATATTTCGATCCAAAGTTATTCTTAAATTTCCGTCTCGACGGAAGTCACGAGAATCGCGGTGTGTTATTTTACTTAATACCAGATGTAGATAGTTGGGGAGGCCCGGTGGTAGATGCGACAGCGGCGCCGGTCTTCACACGGCAGGACCGGGGTTCAAGTCTCATCTGGGCCGTTCCCCCATAGTGAGGACTGACTATCCAACTATGTGGTAACAATAAGTCTAGTAAGCCAGAAATGGCAGGCATGACCTAAGAGGTCGTTAGGCCACGAAAGAAGAAGAAGATGGTGAAATAGGTTTTGATACCCTTATAAAAAAGTTGTTCACGCAAAACTAACTGCGTCAGCTCATCACTACACCAACCCTAAACTTCATGGCTTTGTTCTAAAACACCAATCTTACCCACTTCACATGCGCTGTCTGGCGTTTGTGCTTACGCGTGTCGGTGTCACACAACTTTGTCGGTCAGCGTAACTCTATATCGCGTTATAGCTTGTACCGTAGGCAGTTACTTGCGTTCTGTTTGATTGCAAATATCTTCTGTTTGCAGATGATATTACTGTTTATGACAATATACAAAGATTCCGATCAACATAAGTTACAACAACACTTAGATATCTTATACATGTTACTGGTGTAATCCGTGTTCGAAATCATATTGTTGTAAACAAACGGTTTACGCCGACAGTCGCTGTCACTGCAGCTTAGGAGTGAGTCAGGGTGAAAGTGAGTTGTCGGGAGAGTGAGAAAGGAGTGAGAGAGGAGTGAGAAAGGAGAGAGATAGGCGAGTCAGAAGTGAGAAGGGCGAATGATATAAAAGGAAAAAATGCCTGTAATCAGCCTCTTATTCAGTAGAAACGCTAAAATAAAATGTTCAGACTGAAATTTTTGCTCGCCGTTAATGGGTGCCTAAAATACGTCTACATTCTACATCGTTTTTCTACACCTATAAAGCTATGTATTGAAAAATGACAGGTTAAATTATACAGTAGATCACGAAAGACCATTCACTATAGCTACAATATTGACGGATCCTTTATAGAGCATACAGAACCAATCGTATATCGATCTTGGTGTTGAGCTGGACACTAAACTGACCTTAGACTGTCATGCCGAAGAAGTTAATAGCTGTTATAATCAACGCCTTGATTTTCTACTGCCTATGAGTACAGATTTCAAGAACCACCTGTGTTTTAAAGCCGTGCAATGTCGGAACTTGCGTATACCAACGTGGTTTGGCATCCATCGACTCACCGCCTGTGTGATCGTAATGAGTCTATTCAACGAAAGCTTTTCCACTACACGATCTATCTACTTTCGTGGGAACTACGGAACCAATATCTTTCCAACAAATTTCTTTGGTCTCCACCAATTCAAGAATCGTCCTATAGCTCAACACCTATTTGTCTTAAACCCGCTTACGGGAAACAGCGACTCTTCCACACCTCTTAAGCAACTTGAGTTATATGAATCCACAGTAAAAATGTGATCGGCAAGTCATTGCTCCGTGTCGAACGAACAATGGATTTAGCAATGTGCAGAGTGTTCAAATATTTATACGACACTATTGTTGGAATAGTTTAATTTTATGTTAAGTATGTGTCCGATACTTAAAGCGCCTATTCAGTAGGCAACAGGCTTGACACCATTTATCCTTCCTTTGCAACTGCGCCATGTATGAGCACCTAGAATGATTATGAGATTATTCTTAGGTCGTGAGGGCATGTACAAGTTAAATTTTGTATCTATCCTTGAGTTTTTGATTTTCCTTTGATCCAAGACTGGAAATTTCAAATTGAGCACCAGCCACTCTTGGTTTCCAGTACCTCCTCCTTCCCCAACTGAAAACCGCGTCCCGGAGTAGGCCGTACCCTACAATATGTACGTACATGTGTCTTGAGATACGATCACCAGGATTATCAATGAAAACTGATAGTTGTTGACATATTCTTCTTCTTCTTCTTCTTCTCTGGCTCTACAACCTCAGTCGGTCTTCGCCTGCTATTTCTAGCTCTCTGTGACTTAGTTTTTACTCGTACCTGGATAGTCATTTCTGTGTACGGGGACGCCGTCCGCCGGGATTCCAACCCCGGTCATGCCGTGTGAAGACCGCCGCCGCTATCGTATACATCACCGGGCCGCCACATATTAATAATATTTAATACAGTGAATCGCGTCCCTCTGAATTGGATTGTTACAGATGAAACACGCCATCACAGATTCAGATTTTTCAAGAAACGATTAAATTAAGGTATGCTGATAAAACATTCCCCGGCTACTGCGAAAGACTCGTTAACGGTTAAGCAGGGTGGGAGCAATTGATAAATTCGTCTGTTCTCTTAAAAGCGATGGAATGGAATGGACGTTTACATAATAAATTATGGTAACTGTTTTAGCAAACGACCAAATGTAAGTTTTATTAGAATATTTATCACATATCTGCAGGATGACATCATCTTCTGAAATTTGAATATTAATATATATTTCTGATTCATATGATAGCTACTGCAAAGCATTAAATCTACGACAGACATTTATTTTCTTCATGTTTATAGGAGTAAACGCTAACGCGCTATAGAAACGCTTATTTTTTTACGTATCTCAGGCTAGAGATCTTCTAAAGCCATACTTTGGTGGAAGAATTGGACTTCACTGCTTCTATTTTCCTCTACGATGTTTCCAATGTAGAAGTTTTCCATACACCGCCAAATGTATGGACGAGAGTTTTTCTTTCACGTTGCGCTAGTAATGCTTTCAGTGCCTATAGCATAGCAGCAACGAACGTTACGCCGGAATGGTGTAAGATAATAAGCGAAACGATTGATTTCTAGTGCAAGCACCAAAACGGTGGCCAAATGTACACACCTGGCAGATGGATGAGTTCGTAGCTCAAATTGGGTGTTTTAAATTAATAGCAACCAGGTAATAAATGCTTCGGCAAAACCTACGAGGCCAATGTTACATTTTAACGTTCGTTCGCTCCTTGGTGGGTTGTATCTTTCCATTACGAATTCCCGAATTCCGGGTTGTTTCCGTTCGGCGGCAGAACGAGCATGGCATGCTTTTATTCGATCGAAAGCAGTACTTTTCGTTAGGCCTCTTGAGGCTGAGGCCCACTAGTAGAGTTGTATCTTTTCCACCATCCATTGGCACACGCTGTTTCCTGCTCATTCCCCAAAACATCCCTGTCCCGATTGGTAACATAATTTGCAGAGCGGTGATAAATTACGCTCTACTTTCTAGGCTATTTAGGGTGAGTTATGGCCTCGCAGTTGAAATCGTTTGTAAATTAGGCGTTGAAAGGCTGCACGGCGAGCCGCTCAGTTCGCTTTTAATGTTCGCACATTTCGCTGGCCGACTCTTGGTTGGACGAAGGATGCTGATTCCTGGGTAGGCGTGTGTTCGTGTGTGTGTTTATGTGTGTTTCAGAGAGAGAAGTGTATGGTAACCAGTATTGAATTAATGGAATACGACTAGCTTATGAAACAACTACTGCAGAAATGTGTGCAAAAAAGCTGGTTCCAGTTGGACACTGTGCTATATGGTCTGAAACCAGTATTGGTCATCCAGATTTAAAGTTAATGTTTTGTAATAGTTTATCTTCGTTGTGTGTACTAGTGTTGGTCAAAATTCGATTCAGGTATGTTATAGGTAAATATCACTTATTTTGATTTACCGATCCAATATATCATTTTATTATAAAGGCATATGAAACAGAATTATGAGTATAGCGTCACTAAACAGCGGTATAATTCTAGTTATAGTGATTAAGTTTTTAACTGAAAGACATACACGAATAGTTGGTTGTCAGCTCGCCTTTGTTATGGCAGAACAACGCAGCACATGGAGCGAATCGTATTTTCTGCTTTCAGCCGTGTTGATGGACGGATCTATAAAAATAGAGTGCCACATAATAACTTATTATTAAAGTGTAATATGTTAGTCAATATTTGGTTTCAAAATCAACCTTAAAAAAGCAATTTTTGTATGTTACTACAACCAGGCTAACATAATTTGGAACTTCAAGGAACTATGAAGGTACTTTACTTGCCCTCTGAACTGCAGTATAAACAATAAAGCTTATTTATATTTGATTCATAACCCGCTCTGGAACTATAGAGCATTTAAGAAGCACATGGTACTTTTTTTTTTTTTTTTCATATACCAGCGGGTTCATTTATTTCGTATTAATTTACAAAAAATAAAATTACGTCCCACTACGCTCCTACTCGCCTACGATGTGCAATACCGCGAGGTTTTTTTGCCACAGAACGAGTAGGTTGCCCGTGCATTTCAGAAGTACAGTTACTGCAAATCTACACCGCGATTACGCGTTAGCGCACAGTTGCGCTTGCTAAATGATTGGCTCTGGTGGGACGCTTCACGTCCATTACTGACCACGGTGGCTTCCCTCCCCACAACAATATTTGTTAATGCCCTTGTCACGACCGTCGCGTGTTACAAAACGCCACCATACGAGGCCTTATTTGCACTCAAATCTTTATTTGTGCATCGCGAAGATCCCGTCTGGTGTCCCTCTCCACACGCGATACATTTCGGTTGATTCTTACACCCAAAGGACCGGTGTCCTTCTTGGCCGCACCGGAAACACAGCTTGCTAAAATCAGGGCCATTACATAGTGCAGCCCGGTGGCCTATCCTCATACATCGGTAACACCTTTCCGATGCAGGCCATTTTTCCACCACCCCGAAGAAATATACAGCAGCGCAGCCTACGATCAACCGGCTGCCCACCATCTTCTTCGCTTGTCGCTCCAGAACCCGGACCCGGGCCCTCTGAAGACCATTCGTAAAAGCCTTTAGTTGGATGTTCTCCACATCCACACTAACGCCGAACCGATTCGCGATGGCCTGCTGAAGCTCTTCCGCAGAGGTTATCAGATCCAGGTTGTTGCACACCATCGTAACTTTTGGTGATGTCAGGCTAGCTAAGCCGACATCGCCAACCGCTGCCTCAACCGTCTTGTGGATAGCCTCCGAATCTGTACCTCGCTTACAACGCAGCTGGAGGGTGTTGTTCGCCATTCTCCGAGGAGGATCCATCGTTTCAGGATTAAACACTGCGGCAAACCGAACAGCTTTCAGTACGTCGAGATAGGTCTTACCCGGTACTGGTTGTACCTTCACCAGGTCCCGGCTGCGATTTCGTCCTCGGTTGCGGCGTCTCCGTTCTTGATCTCCCGATTCCTGGTTGCCAGACGCTGAATGAGCCGGCTGAGAAGCTGGATTGATGTCACACTCCTTCCGCTCCGTTGTGGACTGCCGTAGTATCCGTTTACTCCGCTGCTTTTGCTTCTGTTGTTGTTGCGGCTGCGAATCAGGAGCTGCCTTCGGTTTCGTCGGCTTGCGCCAGACAACTTCACTCCACAGCTCAACCGCTGGTGACAATGCGGGAGCTGTGATCTCTTGAGCCGTAGCGACAGAAGCAGATGAAGACTGTGACACTAACGCTGGCTGCGTCGACCCGGCATTAGAAGCCGCCTTCTGCTCTTGCAGAAGGCCATCGATTCTAAAATTAAGCTGATCGATCTCTCGGTGCGCCTTTTTCAACTGCTTCTTCACCTCAGCAAGCTCCGCGTTTAGATCAGTATTCTCCTTATAATACCTCTCCGCTCGACGATTAGCTGTTTCTATATCAATGATTAGCTCATCATTCTCCTTCGCCAAAGCTTCGAACTCGTCATTCTCATCAAATGAGAAATCCGACTCATCAGAAGGAAGAAGTTCCTCTAGCTGATTGAAGCTAAGCCCGTCTGTTCGCAACCGCGGCTTACGCGGGTGCTTCGCCGGTGGTGTTGGTGGTGATTTCTCCACTGGTGCAGCAGATGTTGATGCCGCAGCCTGTTTCCCAGATTGGGTCAACTCCTGGCTCGACGCCTTAAGTGCAGTGCGGGTACTACGCTTTGGCGGAGCAATTGGCCCAAAAGGAGATGGGCCCTTGAAAGCATCGCTTTTCTTCTCGTTCATTTTTGACGAAAACCTGCGACCCTCATTGCACTGACCGAGAGCACCGCCTCAGTTGACATATGGCACGCCGAGCCTTTTGTCTGGTGTCTCTGCTACTCTTAAACTGCGGTGTGTGTCTCGGCTAAACGTCACAACTGGTCTAAAAGCGTTGAACTAAACGCTTGGTGGCGATGGTGTTGCACATACACACACGAGACGACACAAATGACGCCACTCTTTTACGAAATTACACGCACTGTTTTCCACTTTAAATCAACCGATTTTCTTGCTTCCTTTGCAGAGACGACGTCAGGAACGATGTTGTCTTT
>KZ063136.1:44883-61021 GCA_002091835.1 Anopheles maculatus
TGTTGGCAACCCTGCCAAGAGATGACAACCGAGCTGTCAGATGGGTGAAGCGTGTTCGTTCTCTTCTGCTACAACCACGGAACAAGACGGACGCAATTGTTAGAGGAAATAAACGAGTAAGCAAACACAACAAATATCATGTAGCCATTGACCGATCCGAGTAAAATATTCGTCATCGTTTAGTTGCTGTTCCAATAGTTCCATTTCTTCCAAACACGAAACATGAAAAAAATCATCCGGGGGACTTTGATCACTTCCTTTACCAGCACACGTTGCGTTGCAAATTTGTACTTCCAACATTGTTTTATTGAGTTTTGCTGTCGTTTGTTTCAACTCTTCGTCTCTTTTCTTGCTGTCCAGCTGCAGCTCAGCAATCATTCGACTTTGATTTTTTAGCTCCTTACTGATTTCTTGTTGATGCGCAAAAATTTTCTCCAATAACGCCATCATATCATTGCCGGGTACTTTCGAAGCTTTTACTACCTGTGAGTCGCAGCAATTTTCCGCTGGAGCAAGATCGTCACCAAATTCACAAACGGTGAATGAGTTATTATTAACCTCTTTTGCTTCTGAGATTGAGGCCATTATGAAATTTGCTTCACACGCACCACTTGCTAGTATTTGTCGGTTGAAGCCGCCTACTGCCAACGTTTGTTTTTATAGCGCCTTTAGTGGCCCGATCTTCAAGTTCTGAAACAACAACATTGGTTAAACAAGTGTCCTCTACGGCGGCGTATCGATGATCAAATCCAGAAAATCAGGTAAGTAATATGCTATATAAAAATAATTACCTCTCTTCTCTCCTCTAACTACAGCTAGCCGCTTCGCAGAAAACACGTACGCTGTGTATGATGCCCACACCAATAAGTGCCATGGTTGCTTCACACACAGTGTAAAGGGAATACAAACACATAAGAAACAAGAAAATAAACAAAAAGGATTATGAGCTCCGGCACATGTCAAATAGGCCAAAAAGTACCTTCAGTTGGAGTTAATAACTTTTTTCATCGGGCAGCAAAAACTGATCTTTTTTTGAATTTTGAATGAAAGCATAACAATAACTTTTTCACTAGACCTTCTCACCACTGAATTTCTCACGCAGTAAAAATCCAAGTTGTGACTGCAATATGACCTGCAATATGTATGTGTCAAAATTCGCCAGAAATTGAACGAAAAAACTTTCGTTAAATTGTCACACGGGAAAGCGTTGAACTAAACGCTTGGTGGCGATGGTGTTGCACATACACACACGAGACGACACAAATGACGCCACTCTTTTATGAAATTACACGCACTGTTTTCCACTTTAAATCAACCGATTTTCTTGCTTCCTTTGCAGAGACGACGTCAGGAACGATGTTGTCTTTTGATTGTCAATAGATTTAATCCAATTTATCGCACTTTTCACCGATTTATCACGCTTTTTATTCGGAGCGCAGTGCAGCGTGCTTCCTTCTTTAGCTGTCAAATCACCACCTGGAAGCACATGGTACTTGGTGTAACTTTATGCCAATTTGAATGTAAAAAATGAAAGTGCAAACAAAACAACAAACCAAATCGACACAAATTTCCTAGCTCAGCTCAGCGAGATTACGCTGACCGACTAAGCTGCGCGACACCGACACGCATAAGCACAAATACCAGACAGCTCATCGGATGATAAACAGTGCTTTGGGGGCCAGACAGCGCCGCACGTCATCGGATGTCGCCCTCGCGTGTACATCGGTTAGGGTTGCAGCTAGGGCCAGGAAGGGATAGCGTCGAGTAATATAAGTTGAATTGAATAAGTAAGTCTTAAGCTGGACTTATAAGAGGGATGTTGGTTTTCGAATAAAAATATCATCAACATAATTATATGACCTTCAATATATTTTTCCTTTTCGTGAGTACGCTTCTTGACATATTTTTTTAATTTGTTTTATTTTTTAAAGACATTACCACCTTCAAAGACCACCACATCTTAGATGTGTTTGGATGTTTCATCAAAAGCGTCAGTTAACATGCATAGTACAAAACCTTACCATTCATTTGATGTGCCTGTTGATTACTGCTTGAATTCTTTTTGTCTTGAAGGCGCGTGAAGTACTATAACAGATCTTATGGAAGCATTAGTAAAGTCTGCAATCTGTAGACAGGAAAACTCAAGATAACACACTCACACTGCTAACAAAACATATCTATTACATATTAAGATATCCGAAAACATCATTCCATTGAGAGCCTGAAAGCAACACAAAACCTCAAGTGCACATAACTATAACTTCGTTTCTTTTTGATTGGATAATAGTCAGCTATCCAGTAATTTCTGAAGAAAATCAAGTACAAGAACAATTATGAACCTCTTTTTTTTTGGTGTATTTTACTAATTTACCAACATCTCATAAGACATTTCCGAAAGTTTCTGATTTTCTAGGGGAAATAATGTTGAATAATCCAACCAACAACTAGGCTAAATAAGTATATTTAAATAACGATTATTAAATTTAACACCAACTGCTTTGGAATCAAGAACAATGACAGAACTGAGCCGAACATGAGTTCCGTTTCCGCAAATAGAATTACGCTTCAGCCTTTGCTTGCTTAGATTCGTTGTCGGTTGACTTATTGATTGCCTGCAGCCACCAGGATAGATCGTCCTCCGTACTATTAAATTAAAATTCCAAGAAGAAATTACTCGATTTGTAGTCAGCCGCCACATGATGATGTTGCTATTTCGGTAAAAGAGCGCGACGTTCTACCATTCTGAACGCTAAGTTTTAGTTAGCATACACAGTTCATTTACAATTTAAATATACGCCTCGGGCATGGTACCATGGATGGTGCGCGTTGAAGAAGCTACTGCAAGTACAAGCACAATGTTGGCTCGAAAATCATATGCCTAAACGCCACGAACATGGCAGTCAGCAGCGGCAAAAGATACGAAGCAATGGAAACATAATGTCAACGAGAAAAACTGCCACTGTGGCAAGGGGTTTGTTGATAATTGGCATAATATTCACTGATACATTTCGAGGTCGGTGGTCTGATGATAATGATGCTGCTGGCATGAGGTAAACGCCATCATGCCAGCCTCACTCACTCGGCAAATCGGTGAATGAGTTCCGCGTTTGTCGCACATTTGTCGATTCCGGCCAATCAAAGGGCTGTCCGTGATGGTGGGTGAGGAAGGTTGAGGTGAGCTGATTGAAGCGGTTTCGAATGGAAAGCTGACGCTGGTTCTGGTGACGATAATTTCTCGCCCGTTTCACCGGCACTCGAAAGAAAAGCGGTAGGAAATGCGTGATGCGCCTTGCGGTGTTGGGACGACGGTGTCTGCTGCGGTCGGGTGTGATATCTTTATTGTCGGTTCGGTTTCGCCATGGGCCCAGAACTATCATCTCGTTTTCGTAAACATCCGCCCCCATTTCCATGCTCCGTTCCTGCCGCGCGTGGAAAACTGGGACGGCAGTGCACGGATGTGTCCTTAAAATCAGCACCATCGTGCGGCAGTATGCCAGCAGGTCGCGATTTCATCACAGGCAAGTGTTAATGTCACGTCCCAGTCGAGCGTGTCGAAGTGTGTTCGTGTATGGTGACGCATTCACACGCTCCCACAGGCAGACAATTGGCACCGAACACGTACGAACGAATCGTTACAGCGGTTCACGGAAACCATGTCGTTTACATTCGCTTTCAATTCACCATCGCTTACAGCACGGGATCGACCGGGAAACCGTAACGCCAGAATGGTGTATCGAAATTAGCGACGAATGCACTTAACCTTGCGTTGTTTGCAGGAGGGCTTCGTCTCGGGTCTGTTTCGCTGAAAATGCTTTTGATCTGAGAGTTTATTGTTTGGACGAGCCTTCGATAGAATCGTGTGGCATGTACACGAGTGTTCTCAGAAGGATGGCATTAGTGTGCGCTGTTTAGTCTGTTATGAGCTAAAGGGTTCAGATCGCTATTGATAGCATTAGTTTCGATCAATATGTCGTGTAGTGATGATTTCTAGCAGGTTTGAGTCTTTGACTCATTGTCATTAGATCATTTAGCTGGTGAACTCTTATCAACATTTTGATAAACAATTATAAGCATACATTTGATATCTTTAACGAAGCTTTCGGTTCATTATGATACTGTTGTTGTTTGTAGAGTTTGAGAGACTTTGGGTCTCTTGGACCTCTTTCGTCTCCGACCTGTAGTATTGTTCCAGTTTATATGTTATTGTTTTGTATGATATAAAAATGAATTATTGGTTATTGTACTTTAATTGGGAATAAAGGTGAAACTTAAAGGATAATGGGGATAGGGAGGATTAATAGAGTGAAAGAGTTGTTTAAGGTAACTCAAACCCCTGAACCTCGGTTCCACCAGACCAAAAATTATGTTAAATACTGATTAATCTGGTTCGATACCTGTTAATTGTTTGTATTTCATAAGTATTTATGTAAATACTTGCTAATTTACTATTGGCTAATGTAAAATAGATTCTTTTAAAATAATTGACTTTTGAGCATCGGATATCAAGGTTTAATAAAACGCATTTATTGTATTG
This sequence comes from Anopheles maculatus, assembly GCA_002091835.1. Classification (NCBI taxonomy): domain Eukaryota; kingdom Metazoa; phylum Arthropoda; class Insecta; order Diptera; family Culicidae; genus Anopheles; species Anopheles maculatus. The sequence continues at coordinate 49,418 of KZ063136.1, forward strand.
ATAAGATTCATATTTTTGTCTGGTGTTTGTTTTCTGAAGTAACGTACGCAGTACAAAAGATGCTAATGTTCGTGATTTTTCGTAAGTGACCCTAAAATTTCTTGACTGCTTACCCCTGATGCCCTAGACTAGCTGCTAGGACGCCGCCGATCACCATTTCCGTTCACTTCAAGTGACTCGAACTCTCTAACCTGAATTCTCGCAATAGTACAAGGTTTGAAAAGCATTTTGCTTTAGTCTGTTACTTTTTCATTACAGTTATGAAAAAATTACTTGCGCACATGAACAGATTCAAAAGTCGTATATTCTTCTTATATTATCAAAGATACTTCGCTTTTGTAATCGGACAATACGGCGTCAAGCCGTTATTATCGAATAAATAAATAAATATGGAGAGAAGCGAATATAGTTATGTTGTTTGTAATTTAAGACATACTTTATGTTCCTTAAAACCTGTATCTTCTAGAAATATTTTTTTCTACTTTTAATAGATGGTGATGTGATACCAGCGCTGTCATTTGAACTATTGACTACTTCTTATAACACCATCCACAGTATTAAAAAAAACTTCCTATTACACCATCCACCTTGAACGGTTACAGAACACTATTCAATCCCACATCAAACACTTGAAATGAAAACCAATCGGCAAATCTTTACAATGTCGGATATCAATAGGGTTACATCGCTCAAGTTCACTCAACCACCGATAATAGACAGCAGCGTTCAATCGTCTCGAACATTGCACCCGAGAAGTGTTTCGTCTCGGATGTCGATTCCGAATGACCACTTTACCCTCTAATCGCTACGGGTTCAGCGTGATCCGTACCGTTTAGCTTTCCCGGCAGCCCGGAAGCTATCCTTAACGAGGCGTAAAGCATTCGCACGCTTCTCACCACCATGCATTAGTGAGTCTTAAGCCTTCTGTTTTCCACCCACCGTCCACGCATCTCACTGTGACCCGTGCGGGTCAGAAAGCTCGTGCCGTTTCTGCAACGAGCTGCTAAAGAGGTTTGCGTGAGTGAACTTATTTACCCAACTGTCGGTCCACGCACTTCCGAAGGTGCAAAACACTCGTCAAATTAATCGAATCATTCGCACTCGATGGGCGGCAACCCGCCTGATGGAGAAGAAAGGCGATCGGGCATTAATGTTCGCAACACAAGAGAGCATCGACCCAGCTTACAATGTCCGATGTTGGGGCGTTGGGTGAAGGAAACCTGAGATCACATTCTCGAGTATCACGCCGTCGACTGTGGCGGCGATACCACTGCCGGTATCGGTCTTATTTGAATCGTAAATACTTGACCGCTATTAGTAGCTCGGTGTTTTGGCAGAAGACTCTAAATGTACCCAACTTCTGGACACTGGCACTCGTAAACAGCCCGAAGACAGCTTACAAACAAACCACCGGAAAGAATCCCGGTAGGTTCAGCTACCCGAGACCATTCGGACGATTTGCTTGGAGACGTATACACGGCAGGGTTCAAGGTGACAGCAATGGTTACACTTGTTCAAGTAGAAGATTTTGATGGAGTGCCGAGCGTTGGCGGAGAGACGAGGCATACGAACGATGGACAAGATGTCATTAGGAAGTGTGATCTTATTTAATTATTTCGTTTCGAGAGGCAAGTTCACAGAAGTCATCAGCAAACAGTGCGAAAGAGGTTCGTGGAGGCAAAAGAACCGGGCTAAGCCCGAAGTGTGAACACGATAAGGATAAGGCATCTTACCGTCGGCAGAACTTCGGCAGGCGAATGTTGAAGCGAACCGGCAATAAAAGCAATGGCAGCTCGTCTAACGTGCGGGAGCAAACTACAGACCAGCAAACTAGTATCGTATGCGAGCCGAGTCGAGAACAAGAACTGTGGAACTCTAGTCCAGGGTTGGGGTGTTTAAGTAAACAGAACCTCATTCAACCCTCATTCGCACTGTTGTGCAACGTGTGGTGACGAACAAGCAAGCGATATCGGGGGCAGTATTTTCTTTGGTCTCTTCGTGTGAAAGCATGGCAGCCTTCTCATTTTCTGCCTTCTTCAAGACAGTACGCTATTTTGGAGGACAGTAGGGGTGTGGACCGGGTGGTATAACTTTTCCATTTGATTATTGGTGCTACGGATCGGATGGGATGGTTTGTCTCGAAATGAAACGAATTGACCGAAACATCGACTACCGAGCCGGCTGCTGGCAGCTTAAGGAGACATTTCATTTGCCTCTGTTGAATGTCTGATGGATGGTGCAGCATCACCATCGAAAGTGTATCGTGCAATCGGCAGTACATTCTATCGTTAGGGATGTACCGTAAAAGTTGATTGGCAAATGTTTGCACAAAAAGGTGATTCATAAGCTCATTTGATTGGACGTGTGTTGGACAGAGGCTTTGAAGCAACGAGTCTGCCAAGAAACGGGTTCAGTTGAGTGTGATAACATGATTTACAAATCGAGGGTGTCGAAACACAATGCAAAGCTACAGTTATTGTGTGCAAAGATATCGTACAAGTTTATTGAAGGAATTTGTCGGGCAAATATCACAACTTTCCGTTCGTAAAGTGTCGGCTCACAGTGGCTGGGCAGGGTAGCGTGTTGTTTGAACATTTAGTGTAGCGCTCCTGCCACATGCCCCACATCCTGAAGTCCTTTCTCCTGCCGAAACGTCCAATAAATTTCGCGATGCAATTTTCCACTGTCGCGATTTCACGACCGTGCAATGGCATAAATTTTAATCCTCTTCCCAAAATGACCTCATCAGCACGTGGCTGTACGCCGTGCGCTGTCAGTCGAGCTGATGTGCTGTTCGTTGGCGGTGACTTCAATCTTCTTCTAGAATGAGCTTAAAGTCGTGAGCTTTTTCTTCTTCACGTCAACGTGCTACTTCCAAATGCAATCTGTGCCTTACCCACGGTTCGCACGACTTGGAAGCCCATCTTGCCCAAGCACCACAAAGCAATCCAACAGCACCGATGCACGCTGTTAAAAATTATTCGAGTCAATTGACGAAAGTGTTCGCGCGCTTGCTGCCATCTCGACCCACGGTGACGCGCAACGCACAATGGGCAGTTAATCAACGGGCATCCGGGGTGGGCCGGGCGACACTGAACGGAACAATGGATTATCCTACGGGCGTACTTTATGTGGCGATTATCAAGATCCGCTGGTTTATGATTCGCCGCCCGCCAATGCCAACCGGAAACAGGAAGGCTGTGTGACAATTGTATCTTTCCTTGCGATCGCCCGGCAAAAGGGACGCCGGAGCGCAATTGCTTCTTTTGTGATGGGAAAAGCGTCCAGGAAAATTAAGGAGGGTCAGGAGCGGCGTTGAGTGGGGGGGGCACTTGGAAAGGCTAATGGGCAGGAGTGGCTGGGTCATTACTTCAGCGAATGTCACCTATATCCTTTTGACAAGCCCAGGCCCTGAGAACAGATGGCAACGGAAGTGGAAACATGTTGAACGTTTATCAGTCTTCCGGGATGTTGTTTTCCTTTTGCGTAGGGTATTGTACTTTTTTTTTTCTTTGCTGCTCTGTAGCACCGCTTGTGCCTTACGGGAGTGTGGGCAAGAAAATTTACGGCCATTGTTCATGTTTGAAATAATCGAGTGGTGCTATTGATAATTTTAATTGCTCATTAGTCTTATCCGCTGTTTCCTTTTGTGTTTCGTGTAGGTGGCGCACCTGACCCAAGAGTGACTCGTTTTGAATTCTTGTTCTATTTTCCTCCACCGGCTACTCGGTTGCTTGACGATTTTACACCGGATTTGCTCGAGGTAAGGCGTTGCGAAGGATACACATCCCAGGATTAGACGTCCGGTTGGAAAGTCATGTCTTTGCGAGCACTGGGAACAGTGTAATACTAATGGAAAGAAAATAAAAATCTCATCCAAACTCCCGGTGGCAAATGTGTAGCTGAGAATGCAAAGCAATAAAACCACCACGTGCTTTTAATGGGTTGCTATCGTTACCGTCACTGTTGCCCGGCTCGGTGCGGTTTTCACTGCAGTTTGCTGATGCTTGGGTGCAGAAAAGAGTGGCTTATTCGTTGTGCCTCCGTTCTGCATTCGTTCTTCTTAATGTTGCTGGCTCAACCCTGGATCCCAGCGTGTTTTTTTTTGTTTTCAATTAAAAGTGTCCATTTATTTTGCAATGAACCACATCCGGGGTGGGCCGGGCGACACTGAACGGAACAATGGATTATCCTACGGGCGTACTTTATGTGGCGATTATCAAGATCCGCTGGTTTATGATTCGCCGCCCGCCAATGCCAACCGGAAACAGGAAGGCTGTGTGACAATTGTATCTTTCCTTGCGATCGCCCGGCAAAAGGGACGCCGGAGCGCAATTGCTTCTTTTGTGATGGGAAAAGCGTCCAGGAAAATTAAGGAGGGTCAGGAGCGGCGTTGAGTGGGGGGGGCACTTGGAAAGGCTAATGGGCAGGAGTGGCTGGGTCATTACTTCAGCGAATGTCACCTATATCCTTTTGACAAGCCCAGGCCCTGGGAACAGATGGCAACGGAAGTGGAAACATGTTGAACGTTTATCAGTCTTCCGGGATGTTGTTTTCCTTTTGCGTAGGGTATTGTACGTTTTTTTTCTTTGCTGCTCTGTAGCACCGCTTGTGCCTTACGGGAGTGTGGGCAAGAAAATTTACGGCCATTGTTCATGTTTGAAATAATCGAGTGGTGCTATTGATAATTTTAATTGCTCATTAGTCTTATCCGCTGTTTCCTTTTGTGTTTCGTGTAGGTGGCGCACCTGACCCAAGAGTGACTCGTTTTGAATTCTTGTTCTATTTTCCTCCACCGGCTACTCGGTTGCTTGACGATTTTACACCGGATTTGCTCGAGGTAAGGCGTTGCGAAGGATACACATCCCAGGATTAGACGTCCGGTTGGAAAGTCATGTCTTTGCGAGCACTGGGAACAGTGTAATACTAATGGAAAGAAAATAAAAATCTCATCCAAACTCCCGGTAGCAAATGTGTAGCTGAGAATGCAAAGCAATAAAACCACCACGTGCTTTTAATGGGTTGCTATCGTTACCGTCACTGTTGCCCGGTTCGGTGCGGTTTTCACTGCAGTTTGCTGATGCTTGGGTGCAGAAAAGAGTGGCTTATTCGTTGTGCCTCCGTTCTGCATTCGTTCTTCTTAATGTTGCTGACTCAACCCTGGATCCCAGCGTGTTTTTTTTTGTTTTCAATTAAAAGTGTCCATTTATTTTGCAATGAACCATTGAGCGCACCCGTCACAACTTTTGCTGTGTGTTATTTTTTGTGTGCGGAACACAGAACGCAGTGAAGGATCTACGGGAGAGGGTGTACTATGTTGGCGCAATCGTTGCTCGTCAGTGGGCAGAAGCGCCCTACAAAACACCACAGCTGCTCGATAGTGTTGGTCACTTGTGTAAGCTCGCTACATTTGTTTCGGCGAGCGTAGAGTCGTCTACATGCGAGAGGTCAACAGAAGGAAAGAGGCACAAAAATTGCAACTGAAAGCAAAGGAAAATAAAATAGGAAGCGAAAATTCTGAGCAAAATTTAGTAGAAAGTAATAATATGTCTCTCAAATGAGCGTGTTTTTTTTAATGTGACCGTTCTTCGAGCGGTTTAAAATGTAAAACACAAATTTTTTGTTCCCTTTTGTTATGCGTTTAATTTCAAAAATTTCATTTAATTCAATTGTACTTATTGCACTTTACTTTTAAGAGGTTTCTTCTTGTTTCGTCTTTCAGTTTTCACCATATCCCAAAAGCTGGGACCCGTCGCCCACATCAAATCATCGTGTGGTACAGGAAGAAACAAAAAAAAACATCGCACGAAAAAGGTAAACAAAAACAGACACAAAAATCGCGTACGGAAACGATCTAACTTTAATAATGTTTTTAATGAGAAAAAGTTGCCATCGAAGGCCGGTGATGGCCGAGAGTTTTGCGAAACGGAAGCCACCAAAAGCTAAAATAAAAACAAAAACAGAAAAAAAGAACCCACCGACGAAAGAATGTTGAAGTGGGTTGCACAGGTTTTACGAACGGGGTTTTTCACACCTCTCCACACCGACTCATTCGCGGACGCCGGCGGGTTTCTGTGACCGGAACGTAAAAGTTTTAAATATTTCCGTTTGTTGTTTATAATAAAATTTTTCATTTTGTTTCACGTGGTTCAGGTTACCGGTGGGCAAGCGGGTTTTCTAGCGAACACGAACAAACGACTGGCAGTCTTTACGCGAGCGAAAGGAACGCTTAAGATGTAGGATTTGTTGGTTGATTGGCGGGAATATTGTACTACGTTTTGAAGCACCAAATTGCATTCTAAATTATTCTGGTGAGCTGGACTGTTTACTAATTTTTTCAGGAAGCTATTGTTCGATATTTAAACGCGCCTGTGGAGTAGGCAACCCGCTTGACATCATTTGTCCTTCTACACACAACTGCGCGACCTATAGGCAAGTAGTAGAAGTATGAATGTATGCTAGAATCCGTGAGGGCGTGGACAACATAAGGGGGCGTTAGTTAAGTTTTAGTTGGTATAATTGTAACCATCGCCAGCGGAACACGGTTGCTCGTAATCACTATGCTTAGGCAATAAACCACCTAGACAGAGTTTGAGAGAAAATTATCAGTAAAGGCTTTGGAGACGAATTATATTCATATCCCGAAATTTGTCCAGCTGTTGAATCCCTTAAAGGTCCTTGGCGGGTAGCCGATAAGAGACACTCTTCAGCGTTCTCCGACAACATTTCGAGCCCTTGCTGGATTTTTGGCTCCATTCCCACCTTTCCCCCAAGACCGGTCAGTTTTGGATTCCCTTCCCTCCTCCTTCCCTAACAAAATCGTGTCCCGGAGTAGGCCGTACCCTACACTCTAGTTTAAACTAGTTGAGCGAGATAACAGGCAGGGCTCAGCAAACATTTTTTGATGGAATGATACTGACTTGAAATATTAGCTGGACTAAACACTAACCCTATAACCAGCCTCATCCACGGAGCAATCGGACGGATTGCCTCCATAGTGGTGCGCAGAGCGAGGGAAGCTCCAACGCCACCCCCCCAGCTGCCGCCAGCCTCATTGACGGAGCAATCGGACGGGTTGCCTCCACAGTGGTGCGCAGAGCGAGGGAAGCTCCAACGCCAACCCTCCAGCTGCCGCCAGCCTCATCCACGGAGCAATCGGACGGATTGCCTCCATAGTGGTGCGCAGAGCGAGGGAAGCTCCAACGCCAGCCCTCCAGCTGCCGCCAGCCTCATTGACGGAGCAATCGGACGGATTGCCTCCACAGTGGTGCGCAGAGCGAGGGAAGCTCCAACGCCAACCCTCCAGCTGCCGCCACCGTCATAGACGGAGCGATCGGACGGATTGCCTCCTCAGTGGTGCGCAGAGAGCGAGGGAAGCTCCAACGCCAACCCTCCAGCTGCCGCCAGCCTCATCGACGGAGCGATCGGACGGATTGCCTCCTCAGTGGTGCGCAGAGAGCGAGGGAAGCTCCAACGCCAACCCTCCAGCTGCCGCCAATCTCATCCAGGGAACAATCGGAAAATTGTTTCTACAGCGGTGCACTCCAGTGAGGCAGCTACAACGCCAGCCCTCCAGTATCCGCATCGTCAACAGTGGTGTTCGTTCAACGCTAGTCGTCAGAAACCACTCTTTCATCAATGCCAATAACACGCTCGACAGCAAAGGAGATGGATACAGTGGAGTCATTGGAACCGGTAACTACAATAATGCAGCAGCCAGGAGTTTCTGTGCAAGTGCAAGTGCTACGCATTAAACTAAAGGTCGTGCATAAGAAGTTGCTCAACATGCAGACCGATCCATCGCTTGCCCAACTTCAATGCAACATGTTGGAAGCGTTGAAGGATGAACAGCATCTTCTAATGGATCAACTCATCGAGCAGCTACCGGAAGATTTGGAAAGGGACATCGCTGAAGGCATGGCATTCCAAACAGCATACGAAGCTAAAGCTGCATCTCTGCAAGGCATGGACGTCAAGCCTTCATCAGCTAACACACAGCTCGCTCCATCGCAACATCATCTTCATCTTCCCATGCCCACATTCGACGGTCACTACGAACAATGGCCAAAGTTCAAGGCCATGTTCCTTGACATCATGGGTAGAACTAATGACGCTGATGCTGTTAAGCTGCACCATTTGAACAAGGCGTTGACCGGAAAAGCTACGGGAATCATCAACGCAGCAATGATGAACAGCAATGATTTCCAGAGTGTGTGGGACGTGTTGGTGCAACGATTCGAGAATCCTCGGCTGATCGTCGACAAACACATCGCCGGACTGTTGCAACTCAAAGGGCTACCCCGAGAATCGGCAAAGGATCTCCGCCAGCTTGCAGAAACATGCAAAGCTCATGTCGATGGTCTCATCTTCATGAAACAACCCATCGATGGAACGAGCAACCGAATCATCACACACATCTTATCATCATGTTTGGATGCAGATACCCGGAAATCATGGGAACACTCACTACAGCACGGAGAGTTTCCCGACTTATTCAAAACTCTCGAGTTCATCAATCGACACTGCGAAGTTTTGGAAAGCTGTTCACCGAGAGAAAACCTACCACGCCAAGCTCCAGGAAAAGCAGTCTGCACCAAGGCATTTGTGTCATCAACCCCAAAACCTTCGCAACCTGCTTGCGGATTGTGTAAAGAGCAGCATCCTTTGCACAAGTGTCCCAGATTCCTCGTCCTGACGACAACCGAGAAGATGAACCAGTTGAAGATCCTGAACAGATGTTTTAATTGCTTCGGAACCGGGCATGCCATCAACAAGTGTCCTTCACCATGGTCGTGCCGACACTGCAAAAGAAGGCATCATACGGTGATTCATGTAGACCACTCACATGAAGCAACTGTTAGTGCACCACCTGCTATCAGGGGACAATCGACAATCGCGACGACATCGTTGACGACAGCTGTACCATCCACCGTGTTGCTTTCTACTGTGATAGTAAACGTCATCGACAAGGCAGGAATCAGCCATCCAGCACGAGTTCTGTTAGACAGCGGAGCGCAGTCCAACTTCATCACAGGCAGGCTGGCCCAATTTCTACGGCTACCACGTAAATTGGTAAATATTCCGTTGTCTGGAATTGGTGGCAGCACAGGCACGAATGTTCGACATTCTGTGGAAACTACCATCCAGTCCCGATGTTCGAGCTACAATGCAACGGTGGAATTGTTGGTGCTGCCGAAACTATCAGTAACAATGCCTACGCAAGGCATCGACATCAGCCGCTGGAGTATTCCTGAAGCTTGTGTTCTGGCAGATCCGTGTTTCCATAGACCAGGAACCATAGACCTGATACTCGGAGCAACACATTTTTACGAAATACAGAGGACTGGACGACTATCTCTGGGTGACAACATGCCAACGCTGCAAGAAACCGAGTTCGGTTGGGTTGTCAGCGGAAACACCCCCCTCGTGGAACCTGTGTCATCGGTAATGTGTGCAATTGTTACGCACACCAACGAGCTAGACTCTCTGATGAAGAGATTCTTCGCCATAGAAGATGTAAGCAACGCACCCAGCTGGAGCAACGAAGAGCGAGCCTGTGAAAACTATTTCAAGGCTACAACATCCCGAGACATCAACGGTCGATATGTCGTTCGACTACCCCGGAAGGCTGAGATGATCGGCAGACTTGGAGATTCTAAGACCAGCGCATTAAGGAGGTTCTTAGCTATAGAGCGTCGCCTTCAACGAGAACCGGAAACTCGACGAGCCTACGTTGAGTTCATGAACGAGTACCTTCGCTTAGGACATATGAGCAAGGTGGCAGCAACATCGGTAAATGCCGAGGCATTTTACCTACCACATCATCCGGTCTTCAAAGCTGACAGCACCACTACAAAATGCCGAGTGGTTTTTGATGCATCGAGTAAATCATCGACGGGTGTATCATTGAATGATACATTAATGGTCGGACCGACCATTCAACAAGATGCTACTTCCATTTTGATGCGGTTTCGTACACGAACAGTTGCCCTCACAGCAGACGTGGCAAAAATGTATCGACAGGTGTTGGTACATCCCAATGATCGATCCCTGCAACGCATCCTGTGGCGAAATTCACCGAACGAACCCATCACTGAGTACGAGCTCAACACCGTGACGTATGGGACAGCATCTGCTCCGTTCCTAGCAGTACGATCGTTACAACAGACGGTGGAAGATCATGGGCACGAATATCCAGTCGCAGCAGCACGATCCTGTGACTTTTACGTGGATGATTTTGTATCTGGAAGTGATTCAACGGCAGAGGCGGAAACATTACAGCTACAAACGGCGGATCTCTACGCAAAGGCCGGTTTCGAGTTACGAAAGTGGGCGTCCAACAAACCATCTGTACTGCAGAGTGTGGAACAACAACATCTAGCAGCAAGTCCGTATGCCGATACTGGATCAGGAGGACTTCTCGCAACGCTCGGGCTTGTTTGGGACTCATCTTCCGACAGCATGAGTTTTAAGATCAATGCGCCCTATGTTGTTGGACCAATAACGAAACGGAAGGTACTTTCGTGCATCGCCAGGATTTATGATCCTTTGGGAATTGTTGATCCAGTAAAGGCCATGGCAAAGCAATTCCTTCAACGCATCTGGACACTTCAAACGGATCAGCAGCATCCTTGGGGATGGGACGACGAACTACCGCTCCACCTTCAAGGAGAATGGATCACCTTCCACAACCAGTTGATCCATTTACAGGAGCTACACATCCCTCGTGTTGCAATTGGACCAGACACTACAACTAGCCAATTCCATTTCTTTTGCGACGCATCAGAAAAGGGATATGGTGCATGCTGTTACATCAGGAGCTGCAACAAACAGGGAGTCGTCACTATGCAACTGTTTGCCTCAAAGACTAAGGTGACACCGATAAGCAGTAAGCATTCCATCGCCCGATTGGAACTATGTGCAGCACAATTAGCCAGCCTACTTTACGATCGTGTAAAATCAGCAGTCGAGCTTCAATCTCCGGCAACATTCTGGACGGATTCAACCACCGTAGTGCATTGGTTGCGAGGATCACCAAACTGCTGGAAACCATTCGTCGCGAATCGTGTCTCGCAAGTGCAACAGCTTACAACTGGTTGTGCTTGGCGGCACATCTCTGGCATTGACAACCCTGCAGATCTAGCATCACGTGGCTGTTTGAGTAAGGAGCTACTCAATAACCCATTATGGTGGCAGGGTCCATCATGGATAACTCAACCTGAGGATCAATGGCCGGAATCATCCATTTCATCAATTTCCGAAGAAGCTACCACAGAAAAACGTGTCTCTACAGCCGCCTTCACAGTCGTCGAGAAACCATACCATCGAGTCTTCACACTATACTCATCTTTCTCAAAACTCCGGAGAATGATGGCGTATTGGGTTCAGTACTTCAATCGATGTTCGAAACGTCGATCATATACCGGCACTGGCATCACGACAACAGACTTAAAGGAAGCAGAAGAAGTATTGTGCCGGTTAGCGCAGAAGGATTATTTCACGCAAGAAATAAAGGCGCTACAACGAAAGGAATCAGTTCCTTCATCATCAAAGCTGAAATGGCTTCACCCGCAGTTGGGAGCAGATGGCATCATTCGTGTTGGA
>KZ063136.1:61426-75009 GCA_002091835.1 Anopheles maculatus
TGGAGGAGCCGCTACAATGACGAGCTCTATGAGCTGTACGGTGATCTCACCATCGTGCAGCGAATTAGGCCGGTTCCGGTGGGCTGGTCATGTCATGCGAATGGCACCGGACGACCCAGCCCGTAAAGTCCTTTTATGCCGTCCACATGGACAGAGGAGGCGTGGTAGGCCCAAACTGAGATGGAGTGATGGCGTTGATGCGTCCGCCAGAACGGCCGGGATAATGGATTGGCAGACGACGGCGCTAGACCGTGAGCGGTATCGAGGATTGTTGCAGCAGGCCAAGACCGCGAAGCGGTTGTAGCGCCTGATAAGTAAGTAAGTAAGTGGGAAGCGGCTGTGCGGTCGATGAAACATCATCTAGTACGAGTATTGGGCAACACATCTCTCTCCTTCGAGGACATGGCGATGCTGTTAACTGAAATTGAGAGTTGTCTTAATTCTCGACCGTTGACACCAATGACCGATGAACCCACGGATATGACGGTCCTCACACCTGGACATTTTTTGGTGGGATCGCATCTACAGCAGGTTCCTGACACCGAGACCACTACTGTTCCTGAAAATCGGTTGACACATTGGCGGAATGTTCAACAACTAATGCGTCATTTCTGGACCCGCTGGCGTAAAGAGTATCTGCAGCAATTACCACCGCGGTCAAAGTGGATTAAGAATGAGGAACTAGCGATTGTTCCAGGTACTTTGGTAATTATAAAAGAAGATAATGTACCACCCCTTTCTTGGCCATTAGCACGAGTAGTTGAGGTTCATCCTGGAAAGGATGGAAAAGCTAGGGTATTTACACTACAAACAAGCACAAGGAGTAAGGTAGTTCGGCCTCGCGTCAAATTATGCATTGTACCCACGGTAGAAAGGAAATAGTTGAAATTTATCAATTTCAAGGTGGCAGGATGTTCGATATTTAAACGCGCCTGTGGAGTAGGCAACCCGCTTGACATCATTTGTCCTTCTACACACAACTGCGCCACCTATAGGCAAGTAGTAGAAGTATGAATGTATGCTAGAATCCGTGAGGGCGTGGACAACATAAGGGGGCGTTAGTTAAGTTTTAGTTGGTATAATTGTAACCATCGCCAGCGGAACACGGTTGCTCGTAATCACTATGCTTAGGCAATAAACCACCTAGACAGAGTTTGAGAGAAAATTATCAGTAAAGGCTTTGGAGACGAATTATATTCATATCCCGAAATTTGTCCAGCTGTTGAATCCCTTAAAGGTCCTTGGCGGGTAGCCGATAAGAGACACTCTTCAGCGTTCTCCGACAACATTTCGAGCCCTTGCTGGATTTTTGGCTCCATTCCCACCTTTCCCCCAAGACCGGTCAGTTTTGGATTCCCTTCCCTCCTCCTTCCCTAACAAAATCGTCCCGGAGTAGGCCGTACCCTACAGCTATATTAATTGAATTCATTTCCATTTATAATTGTGGAGCAGATGAAATTGTAAAAGTATTACAATTTTAGGCGATTTTTGTAGAAGAATGCTTTTGAAATAGATTAAAATCAAGTTCGATATTGTTTGTTAATTTTTATAATTTTGTTTATTCAGTTCGAACGGCCGTATTGCTTATTATAAATTATAATTTAGGAACTTATTCTAAATAACAAAAATACAATTCACAAAGGTTGGGAGACATTTCCTCCTCCGATTCGCGAAAGCGCACCATATCCCGGATGTGCTCGGTTGTTATGATGCAAGGTGTTCCGTCATGCTAATTCGAAGGTCTGTTCATTATTATTATCTGTTATTTTATGGACAAAATAAATTATCCGTTTGATGTTACTATTGTGTTATCAATTTTCAGCAATTTGATGTCTTTAAAATTAATTGCCCACCTTAAATACGAACAGGTCTTTAAGTCGCACTTTTAGAGCTGATAAGTCTGTGTATTGGGAAAGTTATGGATCATATTGTCATACACGCTCTTCATATTAATACAATGCTTGTCCCGTTCAATTTTCCAATTAATACTCACAAAACTATCAAAAATCATCTTCAATCTTTATATTTATTGAAAATTTGTTATTTATCCCATTCAATCTACGATGGGTGCAAAGTATCGTGGATTTTTGGTAGGTCACAAGATCCGAGCTCAACTATGCACTTTAAACTCTACGCAAAAACTGTGTTTATGTTTGCTTAGTGACTATCCATATTTTAAACTGTAAAATTGTCAACTATAAAAAAAATTTACTAAGAATTGACTTTTAAAACCATCTACAAAATATCGGTGTCTAAGACATCCAATATTTTTTCAAAAACAACCCTAACTAATGAACAGAGTTTCGTATACGTTTTCCCTTTTCATTTGCCGTTATCAATGGTGTGCTCACACAACAATGGGCTAAGGGTTTCGTCCGGCTTCACATTCCCATCGAGAGCGCACTTCATTGCCTTCGACCGGTAGGAAAGAACGAGTGACGGAGAAAGAAAACCCGTGGTCCTGTTATTCTTAGACCCGGAAGTTAGTACCATCGATAAATTCCTCACTGCAATGCGATTCTTCCTGCACATACTCAACGGAGAAGTGAGATTTAGGGCCGGTTTCGCGGGTGCAAAATAAAGACAAAACAAGAACACAGGAAGTGTCATCTACCGGAGTGACGCATCCACTTCGTTCGGTGAGTATGCTTCGGATTTTAAGCATTCTTGGGTATTCTTTATAATTTGAGAGCAGGTAAAGAATTCGCTGTGCGATGACGTAAGATACCCGGGCATTGTTCGTCCACACTGCTACCCTAGCCCGGTGGCGAGTGGGAGTATTCTTTCGCGCTGTACAAAACAGTATGGCTTTGGTGAACATTTGCCGATGAAACACACAGTCTTTTCCGTACGAGTTCGTTCTATCAAAAGGTGGTCCTGAGACAAAGAGGCAGATAAATCCCATCGGTTTTTGCACCCAACTAGCTGATGCAGTTGCGCATCGACGTGGGCCACAAAAGGATGCAGACAATGTAAGGTTCTTTCGATATTTCCGATAAAAGCGCAAGATAAAAGGAAAGCAGTTCAAATGAAGATAGCAGCCGGAATGCTAGCGGCTACTCATGGGGTATCAAAAGAATGCTGTTGATTTATTGGCGTTTTGGGAATGTAGAAGCGAATGGTCGGAATGGGACAATTGTTCTAAAGTCTTCGAAAGTGTTGAACAAACGCCAACACAGTGTGATGGTGCGTTGAATTATTAGTGGTCGGGAGTGTTGTGCTTGCGGGTCTGATGAATGTCGTCCTTGCCGGCCGGTACCATCGAGTTAAACTGGATGAAAATGATCAAATACGTCACCATACCTGCAACAAGCTAAGAAGCAAACCGAAAAAAAAGATACATTAGCACTGCTGATACCATTGGCGAACAATCTGTACCACTACTTACCCCCGACAACATGTTGTAGTTAATGGTGAAGAATCCGAGTGCCGAAAACCGAACACTTGAGATCAAATTCGGGAACCAGATGGAGGAATGTTGAGCGACCTGACCGTGCTTCATGGATAACTTGGACAGGTAAGACATCAGCAGCTTTGACTCGCTTTCCACCTGCTCGCAGATGTAAGGCAGAGCTACAATAGCGATTACATTGAACAGAATGATACCTCCCGAAAGGATCAGTGACTCGATGGACAGTCCTTCCGCGTCGTCTTTCGAGGTAAGATGCAGATAGCAGTAGTACGATTGAATAGTGGTCACAGAGAAGAGCGCCGTGTAGACGGTGAGAAACAGAGGTCCAAAGTAAGCTTCAATCTTCTGTCCAAGATCGATCGTACGCGATACAATAGCGAGAATTTGCAAGTCGTCGGACATTTCGCGTTTTCCCACCGGATGGATGTCTTCGTGACCGGGTGTTTCCTCGTCTAGCTTAATCATGGTCCCAAAGCTGATGATGGTTTGCCGCTCTGACGCAGACATATGGCCCTGACGATAATACTGCTCCACCAGTGTGTTTAGACGGCGGAACCGTGCGTGTAACCAGGCGATGAGCACATACGCATGCACGAATGCCATGGCGTAGATGATGAAGGGTATTTGATGGGACAGCCAATACCACACCTCGATCGTAGAAAGCTTCACAAACGATACAAACCCATCGTAGATTGTGAAAGACGAAATGGCCAGCAGTACTGCTCCGAAACGAAACAGGAAAGGCATTCGTTTGCTTCCTGCCGTATCGTGCACGTTATAACAGCTCAGCTCACGATCTATGATTAGGAATCCGTCCAGAATCGAGCTCAACTCGTCCGGTTTAAGCTGTGGAACGACCCAGGCCGCCGTCAGTGCGATCGTGTTCATGATAAACTGGATGTGGTTAGCGATCCCGGTGATCAGTGCCGTCCTGCTCTCGACGAAGAACGTTTCGACCAGCGCTATCCAGGCACCCAGCACCAGCAGCAACACGATCAGAATCATCCAGCGTGTATTGCGCACAATGTACCGATCCTTCTGCTTCGTCATCTGTCCCGGCGTCAGGGCAAACAGTCGGAAACATTTGAACGTAAAGTGAAACAGCTGCTCGAATTCAAAGTCACCGGTTACGGGTAGCGTAGCGACCGATTTCGGTGGCATCGCCAGGTTAATGATGGACACCTTTCGCTTATTAATCCACTTCGACATGCCGGGGTGTAGCCGTGCTGACCGAACACACCGAACTGTTCGTTCCAAACTCGCCGAGCAGCAGTTTTATGAAACGCACAGGACGAACAAAAGGGCAAAAGTTTTGTGCCGCTAGCAGCGGAATAATGGAAGTGTATTGTGCAATTTTGTGTGGAAGTTTTTCAACTTTCCCTGCCCTGCCCCCGACTCACGGCACATTCCCATTTTTCCCCGTTTTTGTGATCGACTGTGCTGATTACCCAACGTTCGACTGCCCGCAGAAGTTCGTTTTTCCGTGCGCTTTAGTTCGGTTTTTTCATCCTTCTGCTCAATTCATCGATTTTTAGCGCAAGAAAGTCGGACGGGGTGCCCCAAAAGGAGAAAGTTTTTCGGTTATCAATGAGGCAAGAAATATTTTACCGCCCAGCACCTTCTTGCCCCGTGACCGCAACGAATGGACGAACTCTGTAATGTAGATGCATTTGATTTTCGGGCAACGAAACCATCGCCATCCCAATGGTATTTGGCTGATGGTTGTCTGATGATCGGCGGTAGAAAGATGCTAGCAATCGACCACTAATGGAGCGGGATTGGAACGACCAGTGGGATCATCCGCCTACCCGGAGAAACTACACAGAGAGACTTCATTCGCCACCCACGACCCACGACACAAAAATTCGTTGTTGAAGGAAATGTAAATAAACTTCTGTTTTGGGCTCGTGGTAGTGGTGGTATGGGCTCTTTTGTTGAAGAACTGTTTTTAACTCGTGGACAGTTTTCCACTTGAACAGAACTTTCCGAGGCTGTGGTGCCCGTTGCAAATGCAATCGTTGTAATTGAAAAAACGAAATAAATTTTCCCTTTCAAGTCCAACTTTCCCGAAGGTAAGCTTTACAGAAGAAGGATCACTAACTAGCTTTGTTGGGTGGATGGAGGGCCTTTTTTTTGTTTGTCGTTGTTTTTAGAACTAATTTCAATTGAAGCCATACGAGCGACATTACTTCTATGTGAATGGAAAAATATTTATAAAGCGGACTTAGCATCATTATCTGCGGCTATAAATTAAACCGGCCTGGGGTGGTATGCGTTTGGTGAACTTTTTCATTGCTTACCACTTTTCGAGCTGTCATATTTATTGCTTTACAATTGGTGGCATAATTGGACGACCGTTCAATAGGCGCAGTGCGCTGTGCGTTTGCAGCACTTTTTATTCATCGGCGGTAATAAATCTTTCCGTAATGTCATGGAGCTGAGAATGAACACAAAGTCGCAACAATTGAATTTGCGTTAAACGAGAGCTTAAGGTAGATTAATGAATTGAACATTTAAAGCTTTCGAGGAAGGTGATTGTAACCGACACAAAGTGTTGCAAAATAATGATTTCATCCGATGGTTTGCTTTGAATCAATGTTGATATTACAATTTCAGTAATTGCTAATTGCATTGAAAGGATGAACAAAGTAGCTTAAAATAGAACAGCTTTGTTTGCTGGTTTTGTTTGTATAGTCTAATCTAACCATTTATTTTCCTTTAAATGTTCCTTCCGTGTTGGCTTGGCCAGATTTTATATATTTTTATTATGTTGCAGTTGTTTGACATGCTTCACTTAGTCCAATGTTAAACGAATCATTTCGGATCGGAGTAAATCCATGTAAAATCCATGCGATATTTCACATTATAAGAATGTGCAGTACAGGTCTGTTTAAACCGAGCTACAAATAAACAAATACAAAAAACTGTGGCTTGATATGGTACCAGACGTATTAATGAGCGATATATCGTGCATTAGATATACTACTGTATCCTTTTGGAATTTAAGAGTTGCAGTTCCGCTCGCAAGACGTGTTAATGCTACAAGACACAGGGAGAACTCAACTATCATCTCCTGATTGACTTACAGACAATCCTCCAAACTGCGAAGAATGTTTTTTACATTTTTTGCAATATTATGATATAATTATTATAAAATAACATTAGAGTTTCACAACAGCATCATAGAAATGCTCTTAATCTATTGCTTTCCATACACGATGGAACCAAACAAGGTTCATAAGGAATTCATACTGCTGCATGGACGTTTCTAACTTTAATCCACCTTTGATAATCCTGAGTGGTCGAAAAAGTGATGAATGATGATCAAAAGTTTTACTCAAATTACTTCATATGATTCGATCGCTGAGACTACAAAGTACGAAGTATAGTCTGTATACGAGTATTCAGAACACAACCTTAATTAACAAAGGTATGCTATGAAAGCTTGTTCTATTCTATTTTTGTCTTCTTTTGCTAGGACCGCTGTATCGAGCACGACTAATAGACATGGTCAGGTCGCCAATATTTTTTCAGCAAAATCGGTCTAGGACTGCACTCCTCCATCCACAGCTAAATCTGAGTTGCACCAGGTTCGACTCCAAGAGATCCAGCCTACAAGATCGCTGTGCTCTTTCACCTAGTGCCGACTTACGAGCATTGGTAAGTCTTGGTGGGGTATCTTTATCACGCGCACCAATCATCATATCATTCCGGTTTTGGATACCGTCAGGATATCAGCGCCATCTAACAGCTCAGTTAGCTTGTGGTTAATTTTCCTTGTTCACATGCTCTACCCGCAGACACAGGCCGCTAGACCTCCGTTAGCTAAGTCCAGGACTCATATCCGTTGACGACTACCGGTCGTGAACGATATGTCGTCCATTTTATGTGTTATTGGAGCCTTCTGGATCACAGGTGTTTGTTGAGACCGTAGTAACAACGGTTTCTAAGAACAATGCGCCTTTGGATTTCGTTGTTTGAGTTGTTGTCCGAAGTTACGATCGTACCAAGATAACAGAAGTTCCCTTCCACCTTAGCAGTCGGGCTGTTTCACGGTCAGAGCCTCTGGTAAGTTGGTACTTGTACAAGCTGGGCTAGTTTTTCAGTAAGGTGTACGCTTCGCACACCTTCGCAGATGTACGTCCGATGATATCGCATATGATACATATGATTCTTTGAATTTTCTATTTTAAATTATTTTTTTAATTACGAGGGCTGACAATAAAGTAAGGTCTATAATTTTTTTTCATAGAAAATGACATTTATTTACAAAAAGCGATACACCGTTGGAAAGGCCAAGGTCTTGGCTACTTTTCTACATAATCGCCATTTTTTTCCAACACCTTGCGCATCCGCACGATGAACTTGTCTATGCCGGCAGATTACCACTCTCCGTCCGCCTCGCGCAGCCAGGTGTTGACCTCTTTCTGAACCTCCGCATCACTTTCAAACTTCTTCCCTCCGAGATATTTTTTCAGGGCGGGGAATATGTGGTAGTCACTTGGGGCCACGTCTGGACTCTTCCTCTTCCTCTTCAAAACGGGCCACAACTTTGGTCGCACATTCCACGCGCCGCTTCATGTGGTCTTCGGTCAGCTGTTTCGGCACCCATCGGGCAGAAACTTTGTGATACTGCAAGTTGTTCACAAGGATATGACGGATTGTTTCGCTGCTACACACTCCTCCAAGCTTCTCTTCCAAGTCCCTAATTGTCGCACGGCGGTTTTTGAGCATTTCTGCCTCCACTGCTTGAACAATCGCATCCGAGACCGACGGTCGGCCACTTCTCTCCTCGTCGTGAACATTAGTGCGCCCGGAATTGAACTCGCGGCTCCACTTACGCACGTTTTTTATGTCCATACACTTTTCCCCGTAAACTTCAACTAGTTGACGATGGATTTCAATTGGTATCACCTTTTTCGCACTCAAAAAACGTATTACAGAACGCAATTCGCACTTGGACGCTGACGCGAGGGGTACCTTCATCGTTGACGGCTGCTCAGCCAAGACTGAGCGGTTGGGGAAGCCTCACCCAGCAGCAAAGTGGTAGTGGGGGAACCAAGGAACACGGCGATGTTGCCAGATTTCGCCTAGCGCGTGAACCGGCGAAGTTGCAGCGTTGGAGACCTTACTTTATTGTCAGCCCTCGTAGCTCAGATTGTTCTTTCTTACGACAAGTTTTGTATCAAATCCTTTGTCTGCAAAACAGACCATCACGCTAAAGGTAAATTGAAATGCCTTTTCGTTGATAATGCCTTTTTGGCCGTTAACAAATTCTGACTATCCATAAGTAACTTTTGACAAAATAACGTAGCATTTTCGTTTCTGCACAATATTTCGATTTCATTTTATTATTTGAAATAGTATCTTCTCTGGCACTACAACCTTTGTCGGTCTTGGCCTGCTATTCCTAGCTTTCTATGACTTGTGTTTTACCCGAAGCTGAATAGTCAGTTCTGCGTACGGGGAGGCGGTTCGCCGGGACTCGAACCACGGTCCTGCCGTGTGAAGACCAGCACCGCTATCGGATACACCACCGGGCCGCCCCTATTGAAATAGTATAACTACTATTTGAAATAGTATAAGACCTGATTTTCCACTCATACTGAAACACCACATGTCATGCTGCACCAATATTACCTTCCAACTTGATGGAAAGCAAAACGCACCGAACAAAATCATTCTGTTTTAAAGTTTAAACTAAATTTAACTTTTCCTGTGTCAAGTGTATCTCAAACGCTCAGTATCACTACCGTAATGACACATCACGTCAAGTTGACTTTCCGCCCCGACTGACAAGTTCCTGTTTTTTTCGGTAAAGTTTTCCACGACCGGCAGCTTCAACAACAAAGCGACAGTATGCAGCACCGGGAAAAGAAAATGTTTTTCCACAAGAACGACGAACGATTGCCGGTACGATAAGGCAAAGACATCGCTCCCCGAACGCCCGATGACGCCTGTTGTTCAATGTTGTTTTCCATCCAGCTACCGCACGGCCAAAATTGAGTTATTGGTAGCGCATTCCGGTACGGGGTTTTGTGCATCACGCTCGTCCCGGCGTTACTTGGGTCGGAACGCTCGGCTGCCTGGCAGTGCTGAAAATTAGTTTGCACAAAGTTTGGGTATGTTGATTTTTCGACGCCGATTTGTTATTCGCCACCAAAACGGCCTCCATTTAGATGGGTTGTTTCTCATCATTATGAGCGTTTATTACTCACGGGCGTCTCGGGCAAGTTCCCCGTTGTGTTGGCACTTCTGGCTGAAGCATTTGTCATGTTTGCAAATCATTTATTGAAGTGTCGGTACCAAGTTATGAGTGCCGGAGCGAGCGAGCATGTGGTGGTGGGATGTGGCGAGCGGGGAGAAGGTTGATGAAACTGGAGGGAGCAGAAAATGCCTCTAGCCATTAGCATACACAACTGTGTTAACCACCAACATGTGTTGCACTCTAATGAACCTATCCACAGCGACAGATGGAACCGGTGGTGTAGAGACACACCAAAAAAAAACACGAAAAACACAACTACAGCGGGCTCGCTGTAGTTTGCGATAAGTTTTTGAAACAAAATAATCAACAAAAATGACAAAAACAAAAGCACACACACACAAACAAACCGCCAACCAATAACAAAACAAATACGCCTGGTTCATGTTTATGGTGAACATTAGCTCAGGTGGGAGTAAATACGAAAATCCACTAAATTAACACCATTCATCCCTTGTGAAGGCTTACTCGGTAAGGGTTACGTGGTTTTGTTTGCGTATGTGAAACATGAACATTCACCCGGGGGATAGTAATTTGCTACAGGCTTTAATTTCGAACCAAGCGTCACTGGAACAGCGTACCACTATCGCGCATATTATCGACTAGATTTTAAACATTTTCAGCTCTAGTTTTCCAAACGGAAGAATCGCCGCTAACGTTCACATCATTAAAATGCGATTCCGAATGCTGCTGCTGCTTCGGCGTTCGATTGTTTGCAGTGAAACATCGGAACTCGTTTGCAAATATCGGCGAAGCACAAAACGGTATTATCCCAAAAACATCTTTTACCTGGTTACGGCGAACACACCGCTAATGGTAATGCAGTTTGCTGTTAGAGAAATTAAAATTCATAACGTTTAACAGGTTTTTCGTTTCCTTCACTGTGGAGAACATGTTCGCTTCCACCCGTTCGTATCACATTTACACGTTGCTCCCGTTGGAAACACGGGAAAGCAATCATTTGTGAGCATGGTGTAAGAGTTTTTACCATTTCAACACTTCAACGCTTAAGGATCACGTTGCTTATAGACAGTGAGAACATGTTTCGGTCGTCTACGAAGCTCGATTTTAGTGTAAGAAAAATCGATAAATCCGGAATACTAGAGATGTGAAGCACCTATACTTTCCTGTTTCATTTTTTTTTGAGATATATGTGCTTGTGTGTAGATATAAAAATACTTAAAGTTTAGATTTTTATGCTAAAAAAGTTTTTAGCTCGTCTCAAAGCATAGCCCAAATCTATTATCTTATTTCTCATCTTTTGTTCTTGATAAATGATAGAAATCCACAATGAAAGTCCAACAAATTCTTGAGTATTTGAAAAATGTTAGAAGAAAACAAGGCAAAAAAGTAGGTAATGTGAGTGTGGTCGACGCAGCAATGTATTCACACAAAAATTAGTTCCAATCGCATGTACCTCCACGTCACCTCCACGCGCGACACACGACCGCGGTCATAGAGAGATAAGAGGCGAATGAGGTTTCTTAGACCCAAAGCCTTTATTAATAAACGTGCAATGACCAGTCAGCAATATCAATGTGGTTAGTTAGTATTTAAGGAATCAAAGATTATCCATCACGCAGCATACAACAACAACTGAACGGCTCAAGAACATATTAGTCGGAGGACTACTCCAGTCTAGATATAGAAAGAAAACAGGCGTAACTTACGGCTCGGAGTGGTACGATTGGAGGAACTCCGTCAGCTTGGTGTTCTGCAACGGCGTTGGTCGATGACCAACGGCGATGAGGATTTCCAGCAACAGCAACATTGACACGCACAAATCAAAGTAGAAGTAAAAATAGAAGTAGTACTTGTGTTAGTAGTAGACGAAGGTGATCAATTGTGTGGTATACACACCACTTCTTCACAGCAAAAATTTTGAGGTGGTCTTCCCGCGTGAAATTGCCATAATATCAGCGAGTCCATTTTAATATACGATCGCTTCACATTCACATTGTTTCCTCTGAAATATTCTGTCATTGATTCCTTATTTTGTATAACTTATTTACAACTGGGATGAAAAGACGTCGATTCTTCGGAAATTTCAAATTTATATGTAAAGCGGTAGAATGCCCTATGGAAAGCATCACGCTTTATTTTTTTGTTCAATATGATTTTAGTTATCTATACTTGCAATAACAGGAACGCTAATTTCCATAACTACAATTATCGTTGTTTTGGATTGTAAAATAGTTTTAAGGCAAAAATATTCAACAGTGTTGTTTATGCCACCTCGCTTTGATCGCAAGGGCGCTAAACCATTGCAGTGTTGGAGATTAATGATTCTTAGGAATGGTATAGTGATTAATTGTTTAACACACTAACTATCAGCGTCTACTTAGAATGACCGATCAAAAGAATTTCTCAATGAGATATACCATCTTACTCCTCTGGATACTCCTATCTGTCGAATAGAGATTTGGCTTTATAGTTTAAGATAATTTGAACCACAATTATATTTTCAGGTAATAGAAAAGGTAGAAAAGAAGAGGAACTTATAATTAAAATAAAATTCAGAATACTAGAGAATTGAACATCTCTACCAAACTACCGATACAAGTGCCATCAGAAATAGAACAGGTGTTCGTGTTCGGCTGAGATATATGAGGTAGATAACATGAGAAATAGACAAATACCGAATCCTTCTCAGTCCGTTGATTCATATGCAGGACTGACTAAGCAGCTTTAGGTCAATTATGTTGAAAAAACATATATATCACTCAAAGGCTTCGCGAAGTTTTTGTATCAACGTAGATGAAATTAACCTCCTGCAACCTCCTCCAGCAAGCAAATCAGGTCCATATGTCTAGTCAGATAGTTTCTAGCAGAACCGGACAGTACCGTTAGAAAGGGTTTGGATTTTCTGAAGTCGATGTCGACTACCGTTCAGAAGAACTGTAAAATGGCATCCAGAACTGCAAAATATCAAAGCTAAGCTGCACCATTAGCCACCAACTGAACGGCGGTTGCTTGTATTCACTCCGAGTTTGTGTGTTCTTGTCCTCAAAACTAACTTAACTAGTCCTCAAAAAACTAAAATGAGTACTCCATCAAATATGCGTTTGTAAGGACTTATTGTTTTGATTTTGCGGATGGATGAAAAAGCTATTGTATTCATATTTTTCGATATACCTTATCAGCTTTTCACCAACACGTTTCCAATCCTGCATTACAAACCTCCCACGATCGATTAATCCTTATCAGACTATAAAAATAAATTTGATTTCTCCTTCTCCTATTCTTCCATAAAGTCCTGCACCAGTTTCCAGTTTCCGAGCACTCTAAAAGGTATTGTTTTCCAGCTTGTCTGCTTAAAAATCAGGCGCATCGCAAAGTTTCTCATTATTTTGCCAATCCATAATCGATCGGCTTGGAAGGATTAGATTGATCCGTCTAGCTTATCGGCCACTGCCAACCGGAGACACCCATAACTCACTCGTGCTCCGTTTTATCAGCAAATTACATCATATCAACCGAAAGGATAATGACAAATTATCATAATTCCTGCAGGTTTCTTTAACCTTTGCTCGATAATCCTCCCGACAGCTCGGGTGCGGCCGATTCTTGTTTGCACCACAAATGATTAGTGAGTGGGAGTGTGAGGGGCAGCGGGAAAAAAAGGCCAGAGTCAAGTAACAACAAACTGAGGAAAAAGAAAAAAACGAAGCTGTTTACACGTTGTACAACGTACCGTGGCTTCATTTTCTGCTAAATCTGTTCGTAAGGGTGAGTGTCGAGCGCGTTCGACGATGCAAACGGACGTCCCTGAGCAAATAAAATATAACGATCTCATTACTCGTTCGCAAGCGTTCGAGAGTTCGGTTTCTCGTATGTACATGCGTTAGCCGTCAACCTTGTCGGAAGATCTGTAAGAGGATCCATGTCCCGGGACGTTTTTTTTTT